>CAJJDP010000041.1:435946-470715 GCA_905182995.1 Paramecium octaurelia
TTATTATTATTATTATTATTACTATTATTATTATTAATAGGTGGAATTATTTAATGATGGTGAAGATGAGGGTAATTATTACGAATAAAAATTTGGATTTTCTTATCTTTATTATATACTTGGCTATTTTGAAGGAATTTTTTAAGATTAATAATTATTGGATGGTTGTGTAAGATTACCAAAATCAATGGATATATCTTATATGGATTAAACTGTTTCATTTACTCCTTTTTCATAAACAAATTCAGGAATATTTATTTATAATGCTCTTGCATGAACTTTAATCCATTTATGATTGAAAACCTCTTCCATGCTCAATCTATCAAGTGGGTTTACTTTTAAGAGTGATTAAATTAAATCCTTTGCATCGTTTGAAATTTTATCATTAAATGGTATTTTAGTAGTAGCAGCATTTAAGATGGCCTTTATAACAACTTCTTATGATGATCTATTTTTATTATAAGGTGCGTGACCATGTAGCATTTCAAATAAGAGAATCCCCATAGCCCAGATATCTACTCTGTGATCATGATTTTAACTGTTTAACATTTCTGGACACATGTAATCCAGTGTTCCGCAAAATGTTTTTCTCTCTGGTTGTAGTTCTGCAGACCATCCAAAATCGCATATTTTAATATTGCCTTATGCATCCAATAAGATGTTTTCTGGTTTCAAGTCTCTATGTATAATTCCCTTCTTATGCAAATAATCTAAGGCTAATGAAGTTTGTAAGAAATAAACGAACGCTTCTTGTTCCTCCAAAGTCTTGCGCTTTTTTAAATAGACAAACAAGTTCCCCATAGGAACATATTCCAGCACAAGATAAACATTAGTCTCATCTTCAAGAGAGTGATACAATTTAACGATATGAGGATGATCCAATTTCCGATGCAGCTTTATTTCTCGCTTAATATTTTCAGCTTATGCATTTTCTTTAAGCAATTTTTTGGGAATCTAGTTTAATTAGTTTAATTACCGTTTTGATTGCTACCTTTGTATCAGTCACTTTATCAAGAGCTAATCGCACTCTTCCAAATGCTCCTTTTCCCAATTCTTCTTGAGCCTTACCATTGTCCTTCTTCTCAACAAATTCGAATTCATTTAATGTTCTCTTCTTTCTCATGTTTATATTTTTTTAAATGTAATAAAATGATAATTATGAATAAATTAAGACTGCTCTTGCTATTTCTAAGATGGATAAAATGAATCTAACTCTAAACTAAGGATAGATTCAAAATCATAATCAGTTGCAATCAATAATAGCATGTCATAACGGATTCCAATCAACATATTTTGTTGGCAATAATCAATTCCCTTATATAGACTAAAATACTATTATAGTTGGAGACTCAGAATTGCGAGTTACTACTAGTAGGAAGGTTTCACAGAAACACATCTCTCTCATATGGAAGGAATGATTCTTAAGAAAAGTCCACATCGGATATAAGGATGGTAATAGATATGGGTAGAATGTTCAGACAATCGCTTAGTTTATTACTTGCCAGACAATCGGAACACTCCTTTTGGAATTATTGATTTTAATATAATGACATATTCCATATAGAGAATCATAGATTAACATGGTAATTTAATCGAATTTGTGTAAAAAAATAATCTATTTGTAGTTTAGTACCTAGTGGTTCCAAAAAAACTTTATATTTAAAGCTAAAACAAGTTTAGAAACACAGAAATGGTTTAATGCTGTATCAGAATGCTGGAAAGATTCTGAAGGGGCAAAAAGGATACTCTAAAGTTTGAATAAGTATCCTAAATTTTGGAGAGTATTTAATCCTTTAAATTTAGACCGACAGAATATCTTACGAATAATTCTCTAAAGTTGGAGAGGCTGGTGACATACTCCTATTTAGAGGAAGAGGAATCAATTGTTAAATATAGAGGGGACTTACTGGTTCTGAATATGATCATGCTGCAATATTGTTAAGATTTCAATCTGGGCCGTTGTACATGCTAGAAGCAACTGGATATTTTGGAGTTGGATTGTGTTCCTGGAGTATTAAGATTATTAATGTCTTTAGAGGATATAATCGAAAATAGATGGTTTGAATTATATGAAAAAATAATGATAAGAAGACTAGACATTGATCGAGATCATTAATTTATAAGAACTGTTTAGGAGTTTGTGAATGAGAATATGGGTAAAAAATATTAGTTCTAACCTATCCAAATGTTGAAAAATAATCGTTCAGTTTAATAGATAAATAATTAAACTAATAGAGTAATTTTTATTTTTATTTGTATTTTATAGTAATAAAGAACATTTTTTTGTTCTGAAATGATTGTGGCTCTGTATAAAAAGTTGGGAATCTTTGATTAGAGAAATTCATTCGGACCATTTTTGCCAGGCGATTTGTCTTCTTTAAATAGGGGGTTTAATGTATTAGAGGGAAAATTGCACCCAGAATAATTAATTGATTTTAGTGATATCTGATTTGTAATTTCAATATTGTAATCATATTATTTAATATTATAAATCAATTAATGAAGTAATTCTTTTTGATTGTTGCTTACAATCTAAATTTTTTTTCTGGAGTGGATGACAGCAGTTAATTAATCTTATGCTTAAAATTATTCTTTAAAAGGTTCAGCTGTTATTACTATTTAATACCAGGAGATTTGCTAGCAGGTTTCTTTTCTACAAAGGTTTCATATGCTTATTCTATAATTTATTTGTTTTTTTAGGCTTTATTCATATCTCTGTGTGACATATTTTTACATAACTAATTTTTATGACTATTAATATCAATGGTATTATCAGTCTTATTTCTTAATTAACTACAAGACTATTATTGTGATTAAAGAGTGCTCAGTTTTAAAGTTTGATTGCTTTAATGTTATTGAAAGACACAATTAGGCTTAAAAGAGTATTCTCTTAGTGTGTTTCTGCTCTAATCGCAAAAGGGGCGAATTTCTGTTAATAGATCTTCATCTTTTTCTACTTCTAATTAATTTTCTTAATTGTTAAATTCAGAAACTCTGTCAATAGTCTTGGCTTATTATTTTCTCTTTAGATAAGATTAAAACTCAGAAGATGTTTTATTTAACTATTAAGGTTTAACTGGGACTTCATAGATTGGTATTTCAATGGAATCAGATGTAATATTACGTGTATGGGTAGTTTCCTTGATTTCCTCCTTTTTTTTTAAATTCATCTGCTTAAATAACTAATTGATAATGTCAATTTTATTATTAATGGTTTCATCATCATTTTACTTGTTGTTTTGATAATTTTATTAACAGCTAATCATAATAATTAATATATAAATAATTATTACTTAAAAATGCAATTAGTTTTTATTATAAGTATAAAATTGATGTATTTTAATAATTAATTAAATGAGTTTGCAATCATTCTAAGATACATTTTGTGGTGCTGTAGCTGGTTTTTCCTTTCGTTTCTTCGGACATCCATTCGATACAGTGAAGGTGAGAATGTAGATGAACGATAAGAAGAGGTCATTTGTGTCGTCTGCAATAAAGATTTTTCATAAGGAAGGAGTAATACTTTGTGTGTATTTTAGATTTTTGCATACTACAAAGGGATGCTATCTCCGTTGCTGGCAGACATTCCATCCAATGCTGTATTGTTTGGGATATATGAATACGTTTTCAGATAAATATGCTCGAATAGCCAAGAAAAGAAACCTTACTTTCTAGAATGTTAATTAATAAATTTAAATGATAGGGTTCATGGCAGGAGGAGTGGCTGGCATAGGATATGCAATAGTAGTATGTCCAGCTGAAATGACAAAATGCGTATTGCAAATGTAAAAGGAATATTTACACAAGCAATTTAAGTCTCCATTTCAATGTTTTGCATATGTTGTAAAAAATTATGGCATAGGCTCAGTATTCAAGGGTCTTGTTGCTACAATTTTGAGAGATATTCCACAAAATGCAAGTACAATTGATTGATAATAAATAGCTTTCTTTGCAACTTATGAATACTCAAAATATATATTTAGTAAAAATGGTGATTTACCATTTTATGGAGCTTTAATAAGTGGAGCATTAGGAGGATTCACATGTTGTTTAGCCTCATATCCAATGGATGTCGTAAAAACACAATTGCAAGTTGAAATAAAGGAAACTTTACAAAACAGAAAGTTTAAGCCAAGATTTTACGATGGTGGTGTTACAGAATGTGTGAAATACATTTGGCAAACTCAAGGTTACAAAGGTATTATTCTAATGTAGAAATAGGATTTTGGAGTGGAGTTGAAAGTTGCATAATTTACTACATGGTTGGGTGTGCAGCATAATTCACAGGATATTATTATGCACAATCACTATTAACAAATTATTCAAAATAACATTGACATTCATAATTTTATGAAATTCATATTGTTCTAATTTATAATATAATAATTAAGCTTAAATTTAATAAACATGAATTGTTAATTATTAAAGGACCATAAGGAGAGAGTCTGGCAAGTAGCTTGGCATCCAAATGGATAGATATTGGCTTCTTGCAGTTCAGATAAAACAATAAAGCTATGGCAATTAATGAATGATCAATATAAATTAATTGTAATTAGTCCATTCATGTTAGTAAACTCTTGATGAGTGTCACACAAAATCAGTCAGATCAGTGAGTTTCTCTAAAGACGGTCAATTTCTAGCCTCTGGGGGTTTTGATACTGTGGTTGGAGTTTGGATGTATGATGGATCAAAATACAAATTGATTCAATAACTTGAAGGACATGAGTCTGAAGTATTACAGTTCAATAGGAATTTAGGTTAAAGGAGTTGCATGGAGTGCAGATTCGAATTATTTAGCGTCCTGTGGAAGAGATAAAACAGTCTGGATTTGGGATCATGAAGATCTTGAATTCAGCTGCAATTGTGTTCTCCAAGCACATGATGAAGATGTGAAATGCATCAAATGGAAAGATACTACTCTCTATTCTGGCAGTTACGATAATAGCGTAATTCGATATACTTATGGAGAAGATGATGAGTGGGATCATAAGCAATTCTAAATTGAACACCAATCAACCATTTGGTCTATAGATATATTCAATAAACTATTGCTTTCTACAAGTGCAGATTGCACTGCAAAAGTATTCTCAATTCAAGATGGAACTCTGAAACCAATCCAAACTTTGTAAGGATTTCACAAGGAACCCATCTATTCAGGATCCTTTTCATATGATGGATTGTATTTTGCATTGGGAAGTGCCGATAACAAAATTAGTGTATTTAAAAAGGATGCCATAGATGAACTTGGATATCCTCATTATGCTTTAGATTAGATCTTCGTAATTTCTTTGTTTTATAGAAGGATGCCTTTGAATTCGATGTTAATTGTGTTGCTTTCAATCCCAAAAACTACCTTTTGGCTGCCTGTAGTGATGATGAGAATATTAAAGTGTTCAATTTATAATTGTGATCATAAAATTCAACCCATAAAATTATTATTCCCAATTTAATAACATTATAAGAACAATAATGAGAATACCAGAAGGGATGATAGTATCAATTATGATACGAGCAATCCTAATACAAGACGTAGTACATATCTCGTTTATGTTAATGTGCCATCCCAAAGCAACGAGCTTTTATGGGTCGAGACAGTCTTCACCGGCTTTGACTCCTCATTTCTGCTCGATCTCTAAATTCCTACTCCCAGGGTATTATGACATGTTATTCACATGTTGTTACCTCAGGACAAACCTTAGGGAATACATTTTTATATTTATTTTAGAACTGTATTTTTTCAATAATTATAACATATTTATTTTCTACTTTATTACTTTTGGATCTAAAGATCATACTAGTAATATTTCAGGAACACTCATAAATATATTTATAAAGAAGTATTTTAGATATTGATCATTTTATTTGAATGCCCTATCCCTACAAATCCTAGTTCTTTTATTGTATGTAAAGCTTCATCTACTAGACGTGTTATTTTCTATGGATATCATCAAATATTACTTAATTTCATTAGGCAGACCTTCTATAATCCAAGGATGCATTAAGGCTTCAGCTGCTTTCATTCTCATATTTGGATCCCATTACAAACATTTGTTGATGAACTTTAAAAATAAACTCATAAAATACATCATAAAAGACAGGCGATCCTTTTTACAGAAGCTCTTTCAAAGGTTTGAGCGGAAATGTCAACTCAGTATCTTTAATTTTCGTCAGAAGTTCATAATTAGCATTGAAAAACTTGTGTTTCTTGGGACAATAATCTAAAAATTGATTTGATGGTTTTCCAAGAATGGAAACCTGGAGAAATAGCAATTCTTTTTCGGATTTAGACTGAAATAATGAGTTCCCAAGAAATAGTTCAGCAACAATACATCCAAAACTCCACATATCAATTTATGTTGTGTAAGGTATACCAAGTAAAATCTCAGGGGCTCTATAAAATCTACTCTAAATTGGATATTTTGTATCATTTACCTAAATGTAGGTGTATAATTTAGAATTAATGAAACAACTAGATCCAAAGTCAATTATTTTTATACCAGATCTTGTGATATCCTTCAATAGAATGTTTTCAGGTTTGAGATCGCAATGTATAATATTACATTCGGATAAGTACAAAAGTGCCTACAATATTTATATAGCGAATCTTCTGACCAAATCAAGCTCAAATCCTTAGAATTCATTAATTGCCAAGAATTCATAAAGATTGCAACTCAATAATTCAAAAACCATACACTCTAATAATGATGACTATCATACTACGTGATTTCTAAAAACAAAATAATTTAGCATTTTGATTAGGCAACAACTATTATCTGCTTTATTGACCACCTTAAGAATTTCAATTTCAATATATGCTTGTTTTTGAAATTTCTCCTTATTTTTTATTACTTTTAAAGCAACAGTTTACGAATGTTTGTGATCCAAAACTTTAAATACATATCCAAAACTGCCATGTCCTAATTATTCTAACATCTCATAACGATATATGATATGGTCATGTTCTCTAAATATATAATCGCCTCTATGTGATATTAATATTAATGATACTTGTCTGTATCAAATCCATTGTTGAATTCAGTTTCTTGAGGGAATGTTACATTTTCAGGTCTCAAATAATAGATTGTTTCAATATCTTTAATTTCGTTCTTTTCAAATTCAGTCAATTATGATTAATAGTGTTCTAGGACAACAGGAGGGGATTATGGTAATTATGGTTTTGGCTATTTTACGAATTTATACTCTATATCTTCTTTGAATGAGTTGGGATTTTGAATAGTAAAGTTGTTATTGAACTTATAATATCTCTACTAAATATTCCCTCGTAATTTTTGCTTTAGGGTTGATATTCTCTATCTAACAGAATCAGAAGTAATTTAAGGAATCTATTCCATTTTTTCCTACATATGTCCTGACAATTTATGAGATATGCGATTTTTGAATGTCTCCTGGATAATGGGATGCTTATTATCTGGACTAGTCTTTAAACTCTTTTTGGGCGAATTATATTGTGTGAATAATTAGATGATAGGCTACGGATTTTAAAATTGAGTGCTGAAACCTAAAAATAAATTGAAATTAATTACGAACACTATCAAGGGAGACCTTTTCCTATGCTAAAATATTCTTCAATTGATTTGTATGTAATCTGCGACTATTGCGTCTACTAGTAGGGTTAGTTTCATCTTTCGACAGAAGAGATACTAAATTAAATCAAACTTAGTACAAGCATTAGCAAGACTTATAGGTTTTGAATTGGGCGGAGACTTAATGCTTGGTTGAGTATTTTGAATTGAGGTATGTTGAGTGTGTTGAGTGTATTGTTTATTTGGAAAGTACTCCTTGATTGGATGTCGAATATGAGTACGATTAAAGGTAGCTTGCAGGGGAGTTTTAGGATTGAAGCTATTAAATTTCCGAGATTCTGATTCGTTTGTAGTTTTCTAATGAAGTCAATAAAAAATATTTACAATAGTCAGATCGCTCGATTTTTTCATTATAAATATGAGTTCTTTTAATTTTTTAGAAATAAAAATTTATTTAACAAATAAAATACTAATGTATGATAGCATAACCACTGAACAACGACCTACACTCTATAGAAACTCCGATTAGAAACAACAATAATACATGCCCTCAGGCAATGATTAACATTTGCATCACCTCACTCCAATGACAGGAATGAAGACCTATGAATCGCCGTCTAAACCCTATGCTTCACCAGAACAATAAACAATGGCTTATACTACATCTCCAAACAATGTGAATTCATTTGTTTCTCCCATAAGACCATAGATCTTGCAACCTTAATTGATTTCACCATAAAAGCCAATACCTTCATACATTAATCAATCGCCATATATTAGACCACAATTAACTTCAGTGCAACCCATCTAATTGCCTGTCAGACCCACAATAGAGGAGATACACATTAGTGAACATCCAGTTCAAGTGATTAAGAGAGATGAATTGGACAGAGCATATTAAGAACAGATCCAAAAATTAGAAAATCAATTGAATAGTTTATAGATGGAGAATATTAAGCTGAGAAGTGTTCAAGCAACTGAGAAAATATCAATTGGAGAGGATGTCACTAGAATTAATCAACTGAGAGATGAGATACAAAAATATATGAAAATTGCCTTTGAGTTGTAATAAGAAATTGATATTTGGAAAAAGAGATACGCTGATTTCGAAGCTGAGGTTAGATTTTAATATGGAGTAGAACAAGAATTAGCCAATACTAAGAGAGGTAATTAATATTCTTATATTGTAGATTTGCAAGAGACTAATATCATTTTGAATCACGAAATTAAAATGCAAAAGGATTTGGTATTGGAATGGCAAAAGAAATACAAGGATCTTGAATTTAAGATTTTTGGATTCAATGAAGAAAGTAGTGTGATACAAAAAACTAAGGAGTAGTAAATTAGGGAATTGCAGAGCAAACTAGCTTTGATGACCACTGAGGTTGAAAGAGTTAATGTGTTGAATGAATAGAAGAATAATGAGATGGAGAGATGGAAGGGGAGATTCTAGGATATTGAAACCGAATCATTAGAGAAGGACAGTAGATTAACTCAATTGAATACTGAGATGAGTAGATTAAGATAAGTGATTGATAATCTCAATAGAGAGAATGGATTACTCAAAACTAAAATTATCAATCCTACAGAATTTTAGAATAAAATAAATTTATAATAATAACAAATTGAATAATTGCAACTCAAACTAAAGTAAAGTAATCAAGATTACGAAAATTTATATTAAGAGCACAATCAATTATAATTGTAGGTTCAATTGAATCAAGATAATAAAGCTTAATAATACAAAGATTAGATTGCTAAATTAGAGTTGGAATTAAGAAAAGTGCAAAGAACATTTTTAGAAAAGGATCAGTAAATTAAAGAGCTGAATGAAAAAAATGAAGAAATGGAAACTATTTTATAAAATTAATAGTCATCCCAATCAAAAACGGAGACTTACGTAACTCATTATGTTAATGTATATATATATGAAATATTTTAAAATAGGAAGCAAATCAATGGAAAAAGAAGTTTGAAGAGTAAAATAAGAAATACTTTGAAGTATAAGAAAAATTGGCTCTGGCTGAGGCAGAATTGCAATCAATTAAAAAAAGGCAATAAACACAACCAACTGTTACCCAAACTGTATATGAAGTCAAAAATACCTCTACTGTTAGGACAAATAACATGAACCAGACTGCTAGAATTCCTTGAATTTGATTTTCTTTTAATATTATATAATATTTTTAATTTTTTGGCAATTTCAGGGGATTTGTCCGGTAATATTGTATATAAATCCTAATTAATTTACGTATTCTAGATTATTAAGTTTTTTTTAGAAAAAAACATTTCTCTTTAAACATTGATAATGAATCCATATTACTCTTACTATCAGAATTCCTAATAAAATAGTAAGCATCCATAAATCTAAAATAGACTATTGGCAATATTACCAATATAATTAACTTCCTTATTGGTATTAGATGAACAACCAGTAGCAATAAATTCTGTCCTACCAAGTGGAATATTAAAGCCTTCCATAATAAGATTTACACAATACTTATGCCAACAATCCACACTAAGTGAATGATATCTAAAATTACGTGGATATTTAAAGTTTGGAGAGGATGAAGACTTAAAATACAATTGAACAAACTAATTTGAAAGGTGATCCAGATTCAAAGAAAAAAGTGAAAAAATAAAGAGGTATGATGTTTCATCCGATATTTAGGCCACTGGTCAAATGAAGAACACTACAAGTTCTTGTAATTTGTTAGATTGCATCATGACCTATTTAAAACAACTGTTCATAAAAAGTTAAATCGTGTATTTAAAATGATGGCCGAGGAAATTTAAACAAGAAATGCATGTTAATGCAGATCTCATTTCTCAAAGTTCAATCCATTTATTGAAACAGTAAGACAATATTAAATCCTTTTAGACCATCCTAAGAAGAAAATTGTGTAACGATGAATAGGTATATGAAAAAATGTTCGAAAATAAAAACAAACTTGATGTGTAATGATATGTTTAAAAAATCATAATTTATAGAAATATATATTAAATTATATAATTATTTAAAATATATAAAATTCGCATATGTCATAACTTCTCTCCAAGATGGTATCATTTGCTGTTCCTATCGTAGTTTCGAACCACAAGTCAGAGTGAATTCAAAGTGCCAAGTATTATTTCGTGATAATTTCATGAGCAAAGTAAAGCACTGCCTGACGACTTCGCCTCGTAGATTTTAAATAACGACATCGTATTAGTGCTCAGCAATTACACCAATAACGAAGCTCTTAAAAATTTGATTTAGTTGTACATGGTAAAAAATGCATTTTAAAAACATAAGTAAGGGGTAGAGTTTTACAAAGAATGCGAAGACAGAGCCCATGAATACTTTGAAATAAAGTTAAAAAACATATTTACTAACCCATCCATTTTATAGCCTTCTGAATAAGCTAAACAGAGTACACCTCCAGAAAAGAAAAAAATCGAAGTGCCAAAAATAAATGTTGTGTAACCTTCTTATTCTTTTATGAATAAACCCAAGACCTCTAAAAAGCCAGACAATAATTTACTTTCATTTAGTTTTTAAGAACCTGTAGTTGATAAATTTTTTTAATGCGGATCTACAATTAACAAGAATCCCAATAGTTAAAGCTTTAGTAAGATAATAAAAAATACAGAGAGCAGTCACAGTGGGGAGGAAGAGGAAGAAGAAAACATTCATTAAAAAAATATAATAGAATAAGAGAAGGAAGAGAAAATTAAAGAGATTCAAAATTAAGTCATTGAAGAATAAATCATAATTTAAACAGAAGGCAGAGCAAAGGAAATAGCTAGCCAATTTAAAAAGCAGGAAAGACGAATATCGTAGGTAATTAAAAATTAAACATCTATTCAATAGCAAATCGAGGCAGGTATGAGTGCATAAGAGTCTAGTATTCAAAAGCGAAAGGAAATGAGAAAATTGCGATCCTAATTTTCATTACACAATATCAATAAAACACAATCAACGCCTACAATGAAATAGTATGGCCAACACAAAACTCCATAAGATGATCCCAATTGTATACCTGAAGAAACAAACGAAATAGGTAGTGGCAAGTTGTCTTCAAATAAGAAGCATATAGAAGTTAATTAATTTTAATTTAATGATGAGTGTAAATGAACCCTAACTATTTATATTAAATTTGAATTTGAATTATCGTTGTTAAAATATATTAAAACAAATGAATTAGCAAGTATCACATCAAACTAAGACATCTCAAACATAACAATTTATAGCTTCCTAACTTTCTAAGTTGCCTGATAAAAATAAGCTTCAGCAACTCATTCCAGTTTAATTGCATGTCAATTGTTTTGAGCGAAAAAACAATGAAGGAATCGATAACAGACAATCACCACCATAATAATAAAATTATTGCACGAAGCCATCATAGAAACCTCAATAGTCCAATCATAAATCTAATATGTCACTTTAAAATAAAAGCAATTCGCATATTGAGTCTATTTAGGAAAAATTATCAGCCATTAATCATCCAAATAAAAAAAGAGATTACTCTCCAAATTCAGATGCCATAAGATAATTGCTCAAAAATACTAAGCCTGATTCAGATATGAATCATTTATTATCTAAAAAGCAATAATCTCAGGATTAGCAACTTATTTTCACTCCGATTACTACTAAGCATTCATTTAAATCTCACTCTCCCTTAGATATCAAAGAGAGTGTAGCTTAATTACTTTCAAATCATTTTAGTACAATATATGTATCATCATTAGAAACAGATGTATCATCCCCTAAAGGAAATGGAAGCAATTAAAAATAAAAAAATAGCCATTTCGGTCCTTATTTATCCATCTAATAGTAGATTTAATAGCAAAAACTTAAAGGACATAGTTCTACAAACTCACTCTCTTATGGATCTAGAAACCATCATCAATAATCTCTGCAAGAATCAAAGAGATCTGAACCTGCCGCAATAACTCCAACTCCGAAAAGGTTTACTACTACTTCATAAAATACAGAGCATAGTAAAAGTAAATCTGTTGTTGAAGAATAATTGTAATGTATGAAAATAATGTAATTTGACAAAGAAAATCAATCCCATATCCTTAATTTAGGATCGCCAAGTGCTTTTAGTAATTCTGAGCAAGCATCAAGTGTACTATCTATTATTAAATGATAGATTGGAGATAGTATTGGAATGCATTTACAATTTGGAGTTAAAACTCTATCTCCATTTGCAAAGCCTCCTTAATAATCTCAGAGATTCTGTATCTATCATAAAGATAAGAAGGCTAAATATGTAACAGAGGAGGGCAATGACTATCTCTTTTTTTGTTCTAAATGCGCGGTCAAATTGGCTGGCAAAGGCATGTTCTTTACTGAAATCGCATAACTAAAATAATCTACAATTGATTCTTAAACCTTTTCATTTCAATAAAGTTCCTTAGATTCAACGCAAAGGTAATCATCATCAGTGGATATCTAATTCAAAGAAAGGGAAATGAAGGTCTTCCTAGCCTTATTATATTAAATATAAAACAATAGACAAGACTTACTTACTTAGTTATCAAGCTAAGGCAATAAGCTTCAAAATTACTATGACAAATAAATGAAATTGTGTTAGGAAGCAAAATAACAGCTGTCATTGTTTTTGGAAGAGATATATCAGAGAAGTATGAACTAATTGTCCAATTCAAAATAATAAACCTTATCCTTTATTACCAAACTAATCCAATAATTGACTACGAACTAACTCGACAATAAAAAGATCTAAACGGAGATCGAAAGCAATTGGAAGAGAGTCTTGGAGAATATGGATATGACAGTATTCAGAGAGGTTATGAATCAACATCATGCTAAATTCTCTAAGTTTGGTGAGTTTCAATAGGAGATTCAGAACCAATACATTTAACTCTATTCCATGGGATCTATGGATATCCAATCCACCTTATCATTGATTGCATAGAAGTATTGAATTAAAGTATACATAGTTTTGAGGTTATTGAATCTGCCATGCCCTTGATTTCAAACATTTAGTAATTAAATGTCACTCAACCCATCAGAACCCAACCCACTCCTCCTAAAAAGAGTGAGGAATCAATTAGTTAACGAATCAAAACTGATTTCAGTAACTAAAAGAAGAATTCAGATGCTAAATCACAAAATTTCTGCTCCTACTTCAATGAGAAAACAGATATCAACTAAAATGTAAAGGATACCTAAAAAATGATTCCCTCATTTTAATCTCACAACAACAATCTTTATGTTTCATTTGAAAATAAAGAAATATTTATGAATGCTTTGGAAATGGAAAAAAATAAGTAAGCCAATTGTAATGAGGATGACAAGGCTTCGAAATAATAAGCCATAATGATTTTATAATCTTACAAAGGATCTCATGCAGACATACTGGAGGAATCACTCAATATGTCTCATGATTCTTAAAAGTCTGCACCTCATAGTCCTGCTTCTGGGCAAACAAAAGAATCTGTTTAAAGAATAAACCCCAATCAAGACTAAGAATTTATGGCTCTTGCTAATAACCAAAATGAGACTGTCCCAAAGGAAGCATTTCAAAAATAAAAAAGTACTTTCAGAACTCTTTTCGAAAATGAGGATTCCCAAGAACCCAACATTTAGATCAAGAAGGAATCGACTGCAATTTCTCCAGCTAGAAGTGAGAAGTTTAAATCATTCCTTAATAGAATTTCTAATAGCCAATCGAATACTCAATAGTATATTTATTTTATCTATTTACATTACACAATTTTAGGTTTTATCAATAGATACTGCAGGGCCATTAAAAAGTAGCAGCCGAGACGCCAGATACAAAGAGATAGGATTCATAAAGTTTAAATTAAATTAATTTTGAAGTTCCTGATACATGTGTCAGAGAGGACATTATGAATTTGTAGGATAGTGAGGACATAAAAGACTCAGTCCACCAAATAAATATGTGTGATGATTAATAACATCTTAGCGATTATGACGATGAAAAAGAAATACAAGATACTAAAATGCGTTATGTATATTAGGACGAGAGAAAAGAATAATACTAAAAGACTTTGTTTTCATCCCCAATGTTCAAGGATCATTGACAATTGTTAGTTATAATAATTAATAGTCATTTAAATTTAATTGTTCTCATCAAGTATGTTTAATAGATAATAATTTAAATAATTGATATACTCAATTCATCTTTTTGATCAACTCCTAAATTGCTGACAGATCTCTTAGTAATTCTTGTTTACTCAGAGTCTATTTCTCATTTTGATGATCAATCTTAAATTGAGAATATCGCATAGTTAAAATACTTTCTCTCTTTCTATCCTCAAACATAGTTTCAGCCATTAAATCCTACTCCTACTGTTACAATTAATTTAATTTTGATTCATCTTCTAATGAATCGGATCTCAATGAATTCCTAAATTAAAAGTATTACCCTGCAACAGATTATTAGTTCTATTAGCCACTTAACAATGAAATATTGATTGGGTCTATCTGTGTTTTTCTCAACTCTTTAATGCTTGCATAAGACTATTAATCAATCAACGATTCAAATGGCAGTTGGATTGGATAGACTGCTTTAAAATCTCCCATATTCTATATGTGAACATTCTCAATTCTAAATATATTCCAAACTGTCCTTCTACACAACTCAAAAATGGCCATGATTAAAGAGAAGAACGGCGACCAAACATGGATGATTGATGCCATATTTGGTGATATCGAAAGAATCCAAGCAAAACGAAGAAAGAATTCCAAAACTATAGCAATATAGTAGAAGATAGGTTTAAATGCTAATTAATTTCTAAGTTTGTTATTTTTTGTATTCGGTTAAAACAAACCCCAATCCTTCTTAACATCCCAAAAATAAGCATGACAAGCAAGTGTGCAGAAAGAAATTATCCACATTATAAAGTAAATCTATCCAAATTGCGATAAATATGAGAACACATTCACCATCGTAACTTCCACATATATTATAACGACAAAGAAGTCATCTCTAGTTATCTTCCCTGCATCATAGAAACATCTCCCTAATTGAACAAACCTCAAGAAAATAGGAACCAAGCATACTATTAAACCTATCTGCAGATTTTTGGGATCACCACAAGTAGCTTAAGATTCATAATCACTTATATTCTTGAAGTATTCAAAATAAAAGCATACTGTATAACCGAAATCCTTAAGCATCAACACCAATGATAGCAATTAGTCTGTTGCCCAACCATTAACAAAGGGGCAGTCAAAAAACCCTGCCAATAGACTTGTATAAACAATCCTCCAAAAGTATTTTCTCCCTTTAGCATTCAGGTACTTTTTTGAAGGCCAAACCATATAGATTATCATGATAATCCATAATACGAATGGACCTATTGCAGGATCATATGCTATTTTATCTGTTATGTAATCTAAGAGATATTTATTAATATCTTTTTCCTCTTCTAGGTAAAGTTCCTTTTGCAAACTGACAATTAACACTGCAAAATATACTAAAGTTATGAAGGCAGCTCGTTTGATCAATTAATTAATTGACGAGCTATGATATTTGAAATTAAATATTGATCTATATCCAACATTGCCTCTAATCCAACAATATACACAAAATATGAGTGACCAATAATATAAAATCATTAACCCAATCCCTCTGAACATGGGAAAGTATAAATCATAATAAAATTGACTATTTATATTTTGATTTCATACTTCTAGTAAAAGTTGTTATTTAACTAGTTTCTCTTCGACATGATGTATAACAATAAGCAAAAAGAACCACCCAAATATAAGCCAATTAATAATTGCTCCTTTCTTGTAAATCCCTTGTAAATATTATGGTATTTAAGTTTGCGAATATTCTAATTCTTCTATTTAGATGAGAGACAACGAGAGTAAAGCAACTTTAATTTGACTTGTATCTTTTGAATCTCCTGACGATTATTGAATATTGATAACTCACTATAAATACTCTGCATCTTCTGTAAATTGTATTAGGAATCTTATATGAATACTTACTTTTTGTACTTTTTCAGAACCTTTTTAATAACAATATCATTAAACTATGCGAATTATTCCAATAAGTTGCATTCTAAAAACAACATCTCTGAATATTGCTTCAGGATGTACAATTTCGATTTAATATCATCCACTCTCTGCAGATCTTGATAAATGAAAATGTTATATATCAACTTTCTTAATTTCACTTATATTTGCTATTGATGTAAATTATAAAATTAATCACACTTATTCATGTCCCTACAAAGTCTTTCCACTATTTTTTCATTCAATTGTTCCAACTCACTGAGACAATTGATATCTTAAATTAACATAGAATTATAAGCAAATGATGATGTTTAAACTTTGTTGACTGACTTCTTCTTCTCTTGACTAAAATGATTTATCTACGAAAATGGTTGTAGCAACAGCTCCATAAGCTTCTGATCAATGTATATGGGTTTCCATTCAACCACTTTTGTGATTTTCATAATTTATTTATTTTAATAATTCACATGGAACCATTAAAAATATATTTGAGAATTAAAAGAGAAAATAGAGTATTCTTTTTCGAGTGCTCACTACTTGATCCAGTGGAAATATTGAAAAGGAAATTGCTACCTTACTACAAATAGGAAATCCAGGATATGAGAATCTATTTAGGAGATAGAGTAAGAGAGTAGATACATCTAAAACTAGCTATTAGATGACAAAGCCAATCTGTAAGACTAAGCTGTTCCAAACGATAGTTGCTTAATCTTAAAGCTAAGGAAGGGGATGTCTGGCGAATGGGATGAATGAAATATTGTTTGAAATATAAACTATACACATAGTTCTCTAAACTATTCTCAATTGAATCATTCGGTTGCACTGCTCAACATGAAATCAATATCTTATCAAATGTCTAATGATAAGTTTCATAATACTTTAATACCAAAAAAATTAATTTATAATTATACTCAAAATCTCCATCAACAGTATATAGCAACTTTCAACTAACAAAGCTATCTATACTCAAATCATTTTGAAATAAAAGCAAAGTCGTCGTGGGTTAAATCATTCAAATTTTAAGTTGATAACTTTAAGCAATCCTAATTATTAGGACTCCAAATTCTTATTAAAAATTAATCAAGGATAAAAAAGAGTATATAAATCTACATATTATATAATTTTCTTCATTAATTTCTTGTTTGCTAAGCCAACATATAAGTATACAATTCATTTTTAAATTATCAATATAAAAATAAAAAGTATTTTTTTTAATCAAGGATGAGTTTAGTTAGTATTTATAATATATTTATTTTTATTAATGCAATATTAAAAAAAATTCATAAAATTAATCTCAATAAAAGCGTTAAAAAGAAAATCAGCTGATCATTATTTATCGATAACCCATCTCAAAAAAGCATGCTAAGCTCTCTTTAAAAAGTAATTTATTGATCTGAAAAATTTTCTTTTTTAAATTATCAAGAAACTATTTTATCGCAGTATAAAACTAATACCAAAAATTATCAATTGAAATTTTAAATCATTGGATGAATAAACTTGGTTATAATCTGCATAGATGAGAAAGAAAATTAAATTTATCTTTAGAAAGTGCTTATTATATAGATTATAAGAATATTAAGATTAATAAAATTTGTATAATTATTTATCTCCTATGCCTTCATTCTTAATATCTATAATATTAGAGATCATGATCTCTAATTAGAATATTTGCCATAGGTTTATTCTCCCATTATCTAAAAGAAGTTAGGCAATGGTTTTTGACATTGTTCTTTTTTGAAACTACATTTGTTAATTTATAAACAGAACTTAAGTAAATAGAATATATCAATTAAAAGGAGATAAATAATTTATCTTTATTATTTATCAACTAGTGATACAATTAATATAACGTTTTAAAGTTAATTTTAGAAAATAAGAAATATATGGTTATTCTTCATTTATTATAATGGTTTATGATTTTCTGAGAATCTTTTTGAATAGCAGTGATGATAAGAGAACTATAAATATTAAGATAAGTTTAATTTAAATTTAATTCAAAATTAATTAATTTATTTAATTATGTGAATATGTTGTCATTTTAATTAAATGATGTTAAATTTAATTAATCTTACGCAAATACTGAAAAATATAAAACTAAAAAATCTATTATTTACAATCATCTTGTGATAATGATTGGATTAAATAATTGACATAATGTTATTTAATTTATAGCAAATAATTTATGAGTGATTCTTTAATTCGAGAGCAATATTTTTACAATGAGTAACCAATTATACAAGTATTTTAGATCATGTGAAGTCAATTAGAATATAGTATTTTTTGCTTAGCTTGACCCATCTACTCAAGTCCATGTGGAATAGTAACTCCCTAAAATTTAGATTTTTGAGGACGTTGATCATAGAACTGATTAAATGTCCAGAGCCATTTAATCTGAAAATTAACGAATGGATAGATTACATATTAAAAACGACAGTTCATTCGAAGGTTAAGCAAGAAGTGGAAGTGATGGGGATAATTCAAGAGATGGAAGCTAAAATGATCAGAGAAATCAGAACAAAAGTAAATTGTTAATTTATTGTTGTTAGGAAAATGTACTAAAAAACACTAAAGCAAGTTAAATGAATAATTACAATCTGAAATTATAGCTTAAACAAAGTGCATTTACTCAAATAAAATATAAAATCTAGTTAAGAAAGATGCTAATAATTAATTGATTGTAACTAAAAAAATAAGATAATCGTAATCATATTTATTGATTTGATTTAGAAGAAGTTAGCAGAAAATGGAAAGGAAAAATGAATAACAACTAAGTCTTCATGTTGAACACAGTGATTAGTCATCTTCTGAAATTCCAGATTCAATTAATTATGGCAATTTAGATCCAAATAGACTCAAGTAGGTGAGGAATAGAGAATCTGCAAGAAATTCAAGGGCTCGCAAGAAGATTTATTATGAACTCTTGGAGATTAGAGTCAAAGATTTGCAGGATGAAAATGATAAATTGAGATAATAATGTAACAGTTTATAAAAGTCAATTGAAACTTATAATAGACAATAGGATAAGGTACTTATTACTGAAATTAATTAGTTCTAAGCTTTTTTAAATTAGCAGTAGAAATTATTTGAAAGGTTAGAAGAATGTATGACACAAGGAAAGGATGATACTGAAATTGAAATTCTTTTGGATGCATTGAAATACAGAACATCTTCCAATAAACAGGAGAGAATTGATGCTGCAAAAGCACATTCATATTCAATTTTGGATGTTTCGTTGCCTTTGCAAGCAAAATATTTGTTCAGTATTCTAGACGATCGAGATTTCTTTTCTTAAAATTAGAAGTATTTGTATTGAAAAACATTATAGAAATGTTTCAGAATTTCTAAGAGATATATTGAGAAATATAGAGATGAAACCTGAAAACTATATTAATAATGAGAGAATTAAATTAAAGATAGGGTTATCAAAATAAAACATAACAGAGTATGAATTGTTTGCTATTTTAGTTCATTTAAAAAAATCAAAGAAGAAATTAAAGTTATTTAAAATGAAGCTTCAAAAATAGACTTATTGTGGGAGTAATTAAAGGAGAACATAAAGCCAAATTTATTAGCTTAATTATTAATATCCTTGCATCAAGTAATAATGTGATATTCTATTTATTTTTAGAATGAGTTCCGATCTGAATTTCAGGCTTCAACGATTTTTAAAAAGAATAAGGATAAAATAGATCAAGGTTGTATGCAAATTGAGGTGTAGTAAGTGTTATTGAGAAAACAATTAAAAAAATCGAATTGATTTTGAACTGTTAAATATATTGAGAGACAATTATTAATTATTTATTAATCAATTCGCACATTAATAGTCTAAAATTCATTTTTATGTTTTATATAAAAATACATTTAGTTTCTGAAGATAGAGTTTAGCATTTAACTTTAATCTTAAGATTCATTGTGGTTAATTGGTTTAAATAATATGGTCATGATTTAATTATTTCGTTATTGCATTTTTATTTTTTAAAATGGAAGGCGAAGATTTGGTTCCTACCGGAGAAGGGGATTTGTATGATTGATGTCTTTTTTGATTCCTATCAAATATCCAAACTTGATTTTTGAGACTAAATCTAAGTTCTTTCATTGGCTTTCCTCTGCTTTCTTCTGTATTTAATATTTATCCTTGTTCATCTTTATCCGATTCTGGCAAAAGCATTTCAGAATCATCTCCTTCTGTTTTGATAATCTTCTGACTTAGCTGGAGTTGATTGTACCCTAGACTTTTCATTTCGATAATAAATTATTGTTTTTTTGATTTCTTAATAAGAAAGTGAGAATTCAATACTGTGTATGGAAATTCAAACATAATCACTTAAATTATTTTAGAATTAAGAAACTAAATAAACCCTGTAAATAATACCGAGCTTTATTTTTCCCCGATCTACCTTTAATAATGAATTAAAAATAAGTTAATAAATATTCAAGGTATGAAATAGTATTATTCAAGATAAAATCACGATTTAGATACCAAAAAATATACTGAGAAATATTTCAACACTGAAACTATGATCTCATTTATATCAAACTTCTGTAAGGTTATGTGCTTTTACATTACGTAAAGAATTTTAAACCAAAGCAATCTCAATTATAATACCACTATTATTCCAATAATAAATTAGATCTTAATCATAATTTTTCATAAGAACCTATTCATACATTCAGTTTTAGGGTTTATTCTAAAAATAATGGCACAATTCTTGATCAAGAGAGAGGAATCACTTTTAAAATATTCCTTAATGAGAGAATAAATAAATTGTTTTTACTATATATTAGCAATTGTTAAAAAATTAAAACATAATTAATACTTTACTGAAATTTATAGAAATTCATTTAGAAAATAAAATGATTGATTGAACTATCCTCTATACTTCTTTTTAATTTACTGTTGATAAATTAATGGATGTCCTAAAATTTATTCCTTATTTTGATTATAGCTTCTGAGAATTACAAGTTTTGAATAGGATTAATGCAAATTTTGTTTACTTTTTCAGTATGAAGTGGTTTAATTTCATATTAATGAAATCTCCAAGTTTGCTTCACAACTATATTTATTTCTAAACATTTTTATATATAATTTAAAATAATGAATCATTATGAATACTAGGACTGTTTTGATGATTCCAGACTTTAGGATGCATTCAAATAAACAGCCACTTTTTTCAATCCCAACCAATCAACTCTAAAAAATTCTATAACTAGTTCCAAGGGATCAGGAAGACCACAAATGGAATACACATTTAAACCTGCTTAAACTCGTCTTACTCAACTTGAATCTCAGTAGAGTCTTGGCAAACGAAATAATGGGTAAATTATTCAGAACAAGCTAAATGCATAGCCAGCAAAAATCACGTACCCACTCATCTTATATCTAGTTCTCCTGTCAAAGTTATCAAAGGTTTTAGTTAAAAGCCTCAATCTCCTCCGTAACTATATGAATCACGCAACAAAGTTACTTATCAAGAATAGATCAAGCGAATTAAGGAAACTGACATTCGTGATGAATTCATACACATATATTAATAAAAAGAAGCATAACCTCAGAAACCTATACATTAAAATATAGTGGGTTCACGTGTGCTTCGATCTAAAATTGAAGGCTCCTCCAATACTGCCGATTCTGCTGTGAGAGTCCAATTTCACACCAAACAAAATGAATAAGACAATGTGAGACTATCATCCAATCAAATGGACTTCCCCAGCTACAAAAAGTCTCTGCTTGAATCTGATCGTTTCAATAATCGTTAGAATTTAAACGACCTTTTGAGAAAAAGTAATTCTACTGCATTTCTCCCTCAAATCTAACCTAAATTGTCATAAGCTTAAAACATTCCTTATGGGTATGGACCTATCTCTTAACAAGAAACAGCCATCAGAACTAATTCATCAAAACAAACTATACCAGGAAATGAAATACCATATGCTCAACCCGATGATTCTCTCATGAGGAAATCAAAAACTGCTTAAGAAACTATGCGAGAGTCGGGAGGTCAACAAATACAAGGCAAAATTTAGTTTAAGTTAAATAATGCTGAATCTCAAGATGTATTACCTTAAATTCATTCTCCGAATTAAGGAACTCAGTAAGGATTCTCTTAGAGTAAAGGCCGATCGTTTCTGTAGAGAAAACCATAGGCTAAGATAATCAGCAGATTATTTTCATCAAAATCTGATAATAAAGATAATTGATATTTATAATAGTTGTGTGGATTAGAGAAAGGTAATCTAAATAGATCGTAGTTTCTGAGTACTTCAATTTAGATTATTTATTTTTTTTGCTTAAAGATTTCTATTATCATTTACTTTGTTTTTACAATTCCAAAATTATATTGACTTAAAATTTATAATTTAAAAATTAAATTGTTCATAAACATAATGATTAAGAATTTTTAATAATTAACATTAATATTATTAATTTCAATCTTAATTTTATTGCTAATCCATATAGCATATTACCATAAAATATCATAAATATTGAATATCATTGGGGGCTGAGTGAGACCATTGAATAAAATTTCTTATATAATATTATATCTTATTTATTTTAAACTTCTCATTATATCATATGAATTAGTATTGCTACCAATATTTAACTCAGACTGCTTGGCTAGGTTGGATTGTAACCTATCTCAATCTAATTTGTAGTTGTATTTCTGCTTGGATTGCTTGTATCGGTTTAGCCACTTGTATTATCAGTTGGTGTAGTCGAAGATACTGCCTTGAGGCCACAGACAAACTAAGTCATAATGAGAAATTGAATACGTTATTGTAAGGAGAGACACATTCTTGACAAACTCGTTAGGAATCTAAGAAAAATCCAGCTAGGCATACTGTACAACCTGTGGAATCAGAGGAGTAACAATTAGCCAAACTATAGTTATTTTGATCATTTTGTATTTTCAAGGTTAAATCAATGCAGCCTCCATTTTGAAGAACAAATCCAGCTTTGCAAGTTTAACAAATGTTTCCAGTGGGTCCTGTACAGGTTGCACAATTATTTTAACATGGATAACAAGGTTTAAATACATATGATTTGGTATTGAATGTGATTGAAGATTGTACTAAGTAATACCCATCCTTACAAGTATTACAATTCTAAATGATAGAGAATAAATTTATTACATATTTTGAATCGCATGATTTGCAATCAAAAGGACATCCCCAACAATTTCCATTACCGTCAATATAATTTCCATCAGCACAAGTATTACAGGAAAGTGTATATGGAGCATCAGTACCGGTAACTTTGCAGGTTTAACATCCAGGAGGACATTATTGACAGGAGTTTGTATTAGTATTCAGAACATATCCATTTATGCATGATTGACAGATTAATCCACTCTGATCCAAATTCGAAATACAAGTCAAACAATTTAGAATCTTAGTATTACATTGATCGCAATTATTTCCATACAAAGTGTATCCAGGAAGACATTATTGACAAGATTGACTATTGGTATTGGAGATCGTGAAGCAATTGGAGTTTCCAACTTAATAGCAAGCATTTCCAAATAAAAAGTAGTTATCCACACATTAGATGACGGTTAATTGAGTTTGATTTTCTAAGACACCTTAGCATCTTAAAGAATTATTCAAGGATTGTGAACATAATTAACAAGTGATAGGAGCTCCATCATATGCTTAAACTTTATAATATCCATCAGCACATTCTAAACAAGTTGGATTTGATGTTCCAATTTAAAGAGAACACTAGTTGCAATTCAAACATTAAGTGCATGATGTTGGACCTGTTAATGCATATTAAGGTCTACATGCTTGACATTATGTGTTATCAGAATTACACTAGATGCATCCTCCAAAAGAGCAAGTAGTATTACCAGAAGATAGTAAAGTACAACTTTAATTTGTTTAATTGTAAGTATAAGGCGAAGAGCATATGCAATCTCCATTTGTTGAATTAGGATCTACAGTAAAATTAGTATTGCAGGCTGTGCAAACAGTTGCACTCGTGCAAGTTTAGCAATTTTTAGGACATGCAACACATTGGCCAGAGGCATTTGTTTAGGCATTTGTATAACTCTTAAAGGAATATGGATTTGTGGTTAGGGTTGATTGATACCAAAAGTATCCAGGTAAACATTGAGTACAAGTGTATTATGATGGACATATGGCACAACCTGCATTACATTTACTACAAAATGGATTGAAATATTGATAGTAATAAGTATTAATTGACAATTATGTGTTGGGACTTGTTAATACGAAATCCCAATTAAAGTAATAGCCATTAATACATGAAGAACAAGCTCCATTATTCTAATCAATTGTCAAACATCCATTAACTGATATACAAATGTTACCAATTAAAGTGTATCCAGCACTACATTTAGTGCATGCCAATGATATCATTTTGTCAGAATACTAAATATCTGTACATCCTGTAGGTATTTATGCGCATTATTAAACATTTTTGATTGTGATTAATTGATACTAAACATTACATTAAATTTAAGTGCAACTTGTAAAGTTATTACAACTGCTACAAATTCCATTATTTACTGTTGGGCAAGGCATGCAACTTTGTTGAGTCCAGAAAGATCCAAGTTTACATTATGGACTTGTCTGTCTCGTTGATCCTAAAGGAGCAGCAGTCTTAAAATAATTTAAATTTTTTAATGAAGGAATGGATCCGTAAGAAGCACTCGTAAATTGGTTGTCTGATGGGTTAGTTCGACAAACAAACTAGATAATAATTAATATGTACTGCTGCTTAAGGATTGACACATTATAAACAAGAAGTATCAACTACTTGTGATTAACCTTATTATGATAGCCAACCCTTAATAGGATAGAAACCATAGGCACAGATTTAGCAACCGTTGTTCTGGTTCTATTATTTTTCTAAACAATTTCCTAGATCTTTGACACAACCTCCATTTTATAAATAAAAGCCAGTAATACAACCTGTGCAAGCATTGCCTGGAGATACACATTGATTGCAACCATATTGACAAGCTAAGCATTATCCATTAGATTCAAAGTAACCGTTTGAACATGTAGAACAAGTGGTTTCATTTGAGCAATTCAAACAAGTAGGCTTATTGTTATTATCGGTAGTACAAGCAATGCAAGCATTTGAACTCTTGTAATATCCAGTATCACATTATTGACAGTTTTCAATTCCTGCAGCATTGCATTGAATGCAATTAGCAACACATTATTAACAAATGGAGTTTGAATCACTATAATAATAATTGACACATTAACTGCAAATAGGTTTATTATTTTGATCTAATGAGCAACTATTATCAGCGCAATTAGAACATTTATAACAAATCTAATTACTTTATGAATAAGATGGCCAACAATCTTAGCATAATTAAGAGTTAATTTGAGTGCCATCATTAGGTTAATATAATTTGGAGCATGTATTTTCATCTTAGGCTTTAATGCATGATCTGTTAACTAAAAAGTAGCCATCTACACATTAAGTTGGATATACTTATTGAGTACCAGAATCATAGCTGCATCTTAAAAAGGGACTTTAACATTTAGCACATAATCCACTACTGGTTAAATAGTATTGATCTTGACAAGTGTTGCAAGTAGTAGGATTAGCGTTTGCTTATGTATTTTTAATACACCCTTTAGAGCAATTATCAGGACATTTTAGACAGGTTCCATCTGATTATATCAAGTAATTGGCGATACAACCATTGCAGTATCCATTAGAACACGATGTGCATTTATCAGAATACCCAGTGCATTTTGTGCAAGCATTATTAAGTACCATATAGTTAGGAGCACAGGAGATGCAAGTATTTGCATCAGTACAAGTAAGACAATTAGTATCATTGCAACTGCTGCATTAAGAGCCATTAAGATAGTTTCCTGAATTACAGGCAATACAAATGGTATTACTTTTACAGGCACTACAAGAACTCAAAGTACTTGGACATTATGTGCAACTATTTCCATCAAGGAAATTTCCAACATCACAATTTGTACAAGTTGAAGTACTTATACAAGCCAAACATTTAGTTAATGAATTAGTGCAATTTGTGCAAGTATTTCCATCCAAATAAAATCCAGTTGCACATTAATTGCACTATGAGTTACTTACACAAGATGTGCAACCATTTGGACATTAGGTACATCCATTATTATTTACATAATAGCCAGCTACACATGCTGTGCAATTGGATGATGAGTTACATTGAGTACAATTTTAATCATCACATGTCTGACATTAATCATTTTTCAGAAATGTGCCAGATTAACAAGCAGTACATTTTGAACTAGTTGAACATGCAATACATTTACTGATAGTGGAGCAGCTTTAACATTAAGTTCCATTTAGATAAGTTCCTGAAGCACAAGCTGTACATTATGACGGAGATTAACTACAATTAATGCAATTTGAGTCATCACAAGGTGAACAAGTATTTTGAGCATTAAGGTAATTACCTGAAGCACATTGTAAACAAGTTGAATTGGTTTTGCACACAAAGCAATTTGAAATGAAATAAGAACATGGAATGCAATTGTTTCCATCTAAAATGAATCCAGGTAAACATTATGTACAAGTAGAACTATCTGAACATTCACCACAGTTAAAAATTGTTTTAGCACATAAAACACATGAAGAATTATTCCAGTAATAGCCTGTTATACATTTTGTACAGGTAGAAGCATTAGAACATGTAGAACAATTTTGAATGCCTGAACAAGTCTTACAAGAAGTTGAGGCACCATCAAAATATGTTCCTTAAGCACATTTTTAACAATCAGCTGATGATGATCCAGAGCCTGAACCTGATCCTGATGAACTTTGACAAGGTTCGCATGATCCACCTAAATCATAACCTGTATCACACTTTGTACATACTAATTACTGATTTTAATAGGAACATTCTGAACAATGTGCAATTCCTTAACTGCAACTTTTGCATGTATTCCCATAAGGAAATTGTTGAGCATTACAATTAGCACCTCCATCACTTTGACAAGGTTATGTATTAGAAGCAGGTTAATCATATCCTGGCACACATTGAGTGCATTTTAGATTATTGCCATCATAACCACAATATTTACATCCATTCATTTCTAATGAACAAGTTGAACATGATCCATCATAAAGATAATTTTCACCTGTACAAGTAGTACATTGAACAGAAGAACAAGCTGTGCATTTAGTATTGTCTGTTGAAAACCCTACTAAACATGTGGAGCAACTCGAATTATTAGAACACTCTGTACAATTTGTATCAGTACAAGCTTAACAATTTGTGCCATCCCAATAATTTCCAGTTTTACATTTATCACATTTTGTAGAATTTGTACAAATGCTACAATTATTAATAGATCCAGAACAAGTTTAACAAATCTTATTACCGTCTAAATAATAGCCAGGCAAGCACCCAGTGCAATTTTAAGAGTTAGAACAAGTGCCACAATTAGAAAGTGAAATCGAACATTTTATACATGCATTACCCTATAAATAATAACCATCTTAACAAGTGTTGCAAGTATTGGAATCAGAACAAAATAGACAGTTAGATATAGAACCTGAACACATCTTGCACATATTAGAACTCAAATAAAATCCTTTATAGCAACCCTGACAAGTTGTTGAATTCTAACATTGTTGACAGTATGAAATTGATGTTGAGCATAATGGGCATTGATTATTGTTTAAATATGATCCAACCTTACACTTTGAGCACACCAACTAATTAGATTAATCAAGCGAACAACTTGAACAATTATTGATCTATTATGTACAACTTAAACATTGATTATTATTTAAATAATATTCGGCATCACAAGATGTACATTTAGATGATGTTTCACATGTTTAACAATGTGCAACATAATTTATACACTAAAAGCATTTACTTTCTTATAAAAAGTATCCGCTTGAACAAACTTTGCACAATTGTCTAATTTATAAAATCTTTATTTTACTCGTTTTAACAAGACAAACAATTTGATAAACATTATTTGCATTGATTCATTGACAGGTAATATGCACTACTCACTGTCTAACTATCTTCGTAACCTAGACCTACAGAAGTGAAATATCCACTCTGGCATTATTTACAGATTCCAGTTGTAGCATCAAATTATTAGCAATTATTATTTGCAATGCATATTCCCCCTATCTCTATCTATTATATTTACCTATTAATGTTGTTAAACCACTGCATTGGAGACAAATCACTGTACTACCATCAGAGCTTAAACTTCCCTTCAGACAATTGGAATCTGGGTTTTACACACATTAACTATACAATTATAAATTAGCCAATACCTTCCAACTAAATAAAAACCGATTGTGCAAGTTATTTGATCACATTCGCCGTACTTTGAACAAGTGCAAAATCCATTTTACATCGATTGACATTGGCTACAAATCTAACCATTAAAAAAATAGCCATTTAGACAAGCATATTAAGGAAACTAAACAACTTAGTTTTGTATTGAATTTCCTGGCTAATTAATAATTGTGGCTCCTGACTACAAAATCCCTGTTAGAACGATGAAATATAGAAAAAATTGCATATTTATTTGTTCAAAAAAATGAATATATGAAAAGAATATATCCTTAGATCTTAATTGATAAAATTATTTAAAAGAATATCTATAGGCAACCTCTCTGAACTTTCTGTTCCTTTATGTAAAATGGATATAAGCATTAACAAAGTTCTCAATGATAGGTCTGGACAAACATCATCATCAACCTATATTACTGTAAATTAGGTAACTTCCAAATTACCAAAATTTTCTTTTTCTTAAATGTATTTTTATTTGGTTAATTTGTTTTTCATTCTCATTCTAAGTATTCACCCTACAGCAAGAAAGTCATATTTTAAAAAACTAGTAAGATTTAGAAGAGAAAAAAATGTAAATTCACAAAAGCAAATTAAAATTCCAAAAACAGTTTTAACCTCAACTCATTAACTAGTTGTAATATATTCACTTTATCATTCTGTGCAACAAAAGATAAAATGTCATCAGAAAATCGGACTGATAGTTGTGATTTTAGTAGTATTATTTTGCTATGTTAATTAATTAAATCTGAACATTATTAATAAATTAGTAAATCGACTATTATACTAATATATTGATTAACTAATTATCTCCAAAAAAATACAAATAGAAAAAATACCAAACAATACAGTTAAAATTTGGTTCAGTGGAATTAAAAGTGTTTATAAAAACTAATTATAAGTTTAAACTAAGGGTTCAATGTTATTTAATATTCTATAAACTACTATTTTCTGAAATCGATGCCACACTTCTGTAATAAAAATATTTCATATTTATTTTTGAACTAGAAAAATTAATTCTCATTTTTCCTTCTTTATTCTATATAAATCTTAAAAATAATTACAATTATTATAAATGAAGCAATATTTGATTCTGAGATAGTTATCTTTGAGAAATGATAATTCATAAAAATAATGGAGATGATAAAATTATGATACTAATTTTTTGGAAAATATGAATGATAATAAGACATAATAATTATAAATATTTACTATCCAATTAAAAATAGCATATGAAGAAGGAGTGGACTAAATAAGTGCAGTTGTTGAATTAAAGGGGATTTATTTTGGAACAAGAGTGAGAGTACTGATATTAAATGGATTCTAATATGAAACCTATTTGGAAGTTCTAGTAAGAGGAGAGGGGGGGGGGGATGGAATTATTGAAGTTTTAAAGGAGTGTGTAAAATATATCTTGATTATTAATTTTTTTAATAATAATGAATAAAGTACTCATTGCCTCAATTCTATTAATTGGCGTTTTGGGATAATAATCACCCCCTCTAGATTGTACATATTTAAGTTGTTTGGCAACTGGTGCATTGAAAGTTGGTTAATCAACCCGCCAAGTATATTAATGCATGAATGGTATTATTCTATATTAAATAAAAGGTTACTATTGGGCAGGGCAATCATGCTAGCCTTGTCAACCAATAGAAGGAGGATTTTATCAGTGTACAGATTATTACTAAACTGGGGCTTTAACCTGTAGTACAGGATGGACATAGCTTAATGGGTAGAGAATTTAATATAAATTTAGAATATGCGTAAATATGCCAGATGGATGTTTGAGTTACTCAGTAAACTCAGATGGAAATGCCTATGTGTGTGGTAAATGCGACTCAGGTTACAGTTTGATTGCAGGAGTATGTGTGAGGAATTATGCCTGCTCAACATATAGTAGCACTCGATATGTATGCTCTCAGTGTTCAGCTGGATACTACTTAAATTGGGATTATATTCCATCAGTATCCTCTTCCTCAGACTAATATTACAATTACTTTGATGGTTTTTGCAGTCCATGTGGCATAGCAGGATGTTAAAATTGTCCTTCAGCGTATTAATTTTATATGATTACGTTAGATATACATGCACATAATGTACTGGTGGGTACTTCTGGTCATTCAGTGGATTGACAACAGGATCAACAACAGATGGATCTGGAACATGTCAAAAATGTTTAGATTATTGTATAAATTGCAGTAATAGCTCAAATTGCACCACATGCGCAGATGGCTACTATCTCAGTTAAGTTAATGGAATAACAGTAATAATTTAATATATTGTAATTGTTAGACTTGTGCCTCATGTTTACCAAGTCTCACTTGCACAAAATGCTAAAATGGTACATCCTGTATGGCATGTGCTTCTGGATATCAATTGATAGGTTCAACAACCTGTTAAAAGTTGCCTGATGGTTGCACTCAAATGGACAATAATTAGAATTGTACATCATGCATCAGCATATATGTGTTGAATACCTAAACTCCAAAGACTTGCACTCCATGTGGAACAGGATGCGCTTCATGCACAATCAACAGTACTACTGTATCCTGCACAAAATGCTAAGAGTTTTACTATGCAGTAAAGGATGGAAGTGGAATTGTAACTTGCTCATCTTGTACTTCATATCCTTAATCAACTGGATGGTTGAGATGTGGAGGTCCATAGGATACCCCATCATATACAACAGTTTAAGTCACTTAATGTGTCGATGGATACTTCTTAGTCAATATTACTACAAACGGTGTTACTACTCCAACATGCATAGCAGCTGTACAAATATAAGCATGTTTGACTTTGACGAACACATCAACTAATACAAACAATGTTTGTGCCACATGTGTTAAGAATTATGGAGCTTATGAAGGAGGAACTTGTTTATCTTGTCCTCCATAGGCTGGTGCTAAAACACAACTCTCTGCACAATGTAATAAATGTGGTGGATCATCTTCAACACCAATTACATGTACTGGATGCTCATCAAAATATTTCTTATAAGCAGCAAGTTCAGCAAGTTCAGCCACCTGTGCAACATGTTCTGCAAGTGGTGGTTGTTTGGAATGCTCATCAAATACTACCTGTACCAAGTGTAATACTGGATATTACTTATCAGGAGCAGCCTGTTAACCATGTTAAACCAATTGTGCATCATGCGACAATTCAACAGTAAGAATAAGTTTAATTCTTAGACTTGCAAAGCTTGCATGGATGGATACTTCCAATATTCTGGTACTAAGACTGCCTAAGCTACTTGTGTTGCTTGTTAATTCGGTTGTGCCACTTGTGCATCACCTGGCTAGGTCTGTTTAACTTGTATTGATGGATACGTCTTCCAATAAGGAGGTTGTGTGCCTCTTAATTAAGCCAATTGTGCTGTTAAATTGAATTCAACTCTTTCCACTGATAAACCATACTCATCTTCTGGATGCTCTATTTGCAAATATGGATTCCACATGATCTAGAATCGTTGCTTCTAATCAGTCTAACCTTATGCTGGAGTATTTATGCTTGTTAATATTATTATAGTATGCTTATGGACAAACAACTAATGTAAGCACTGACTTGAACTACAAAAATGACACTATCGTTTATGCTCAACTATTGGTGGCTAGTTTTATCATGTTAGTTTTCACATTATGATCAATTATAATTATGATAATCATACATATTTATTATATTTGCACACACTTATAAAATATCACACTTCTTTACGAGGACCCCATTTCAATTTTTATAATCTTTATTTCATAGAGAAATTTTGTCTCTTCATCTCAAATTTGATGAAAGATTTCTTTATTGGCTTGTCTCTCTTGTACCTGTACATCATGTCTTCTTGGTTGTCAGGCATAGGTTCTCCTCTCTCTTTCATGTTCCTTACCCATGAATGCATGTTCCTTATCTGACTATATTGACTCAACACGAAATTCACTTATTGCACTTCCACTTATGCAACCATAGCTATTTCTTTTTTTTGCTTGTTATTAAGATATATACACATACATCTCCACTCAAGTCATCTGGATTCAACAATTCCTCATCAAACATGGCATTTAAGACTTATCTCTATAGTGTCAATTGCTATTCAGTCTCTTCATTCCCTGAAGAGATTTAATACTTGAATCCTTTTTTGAGTTTGTGCAATCCATCGAGTGCTCTTTGTCTAAAATCAATAAGTGTAAATTGTGGCTAGGTGCAATTATTTATATACTTTGCTAGCCAAGAATTCCAATTCTTTTTTGAATTCTTATTTCTGATTGTCTTGTTGCTTCTTTTATAATTTGTCTGCAAATCTATTAAATTCATAGAGAGGATAAAATTGTAATTGGATCGCCTTCTATGCAAATAATTTAATCATTATTATATATTTTTTATATTATTTATTTATTTCAATGATGACTTTCTTTTTTGCCAGGCAACAATTTGGATAAGAATCCATGATCATCCTGCTCACCTTCAGGCAATTTGAAACTCTTCTTAATTTTGTAATAGGGGGGTCCCCAATTCTTTTCCAAGTAGATGTCAATAAAGGCCTTCTTGAAATTCTTGCACCAATTATAATATCTTGAATAACAAGGAACAATTACCTCAAAGCAGCCAAGAATCCCCCATTTGAGAAGTAGAGGTTGTGCCAAGCATTTTCATTATTGTATTTGTGACATAAGAATGTGAGGGTGTTTTAACCCAAGATGATGGGAACTTTGCTATATCCATCATATTCAGCATTAAGAGATTTGCCAGCAATATTTCTTTCGATGTTATTTCTAACAACATGGAGTTAGTGGAATCCAGCCCAGAAACAATTTGTGGTTGGAAGATCATTGACATCACCAAGTCCGAAAATGTTCTTGTATTTGTTATGCTACAATGTTTTGATGTTGACATCCAATAATCCTTTTGATGTTGTCAATCCAGCCTTGACAAGAGGTTCATGAGCCTTTGTTGGAGCAACTGCATAGAGATGGTTGAAGTTTCTGGTCTGTCTGTTTCCAGTCTTGACATCTTCGAAAGTGGCAGTATTGTATTGTTTGTTGACTTCAACCAATTTCAATCCGTATTCAACGTTGATGTTTCTACGCTTTAATTCCTCTTTGAAGAAGGAATCTCCAGCATCATTGTATTGAACAAATCGTTCATTTGGTTGGATGATGGTGAACTTTTTGATTGGAGATTGACGTCCATTTGCTGTTTGCCATTCCCAGATTCTTTGACTCAAGAAAAAGTTGTAGGATTCAACCTCACCACTGAATGGGAATTGAGGAATACAGAAATATGCTTCACCATGATTGAAATTGTAATGCCATCTTGTGTATTTATGATTGGAGGATCTCCAACTTGGGTGATCAAGGTTTGTGAACACTGGAGAATCGAAGTCTTACCAAGCTTCTTCAAATCCCTTGATTGCATCGTAATTGACTTGCTGACCTATTGGAATTAATTAGGATTATACCCATTGCAACAACCAATTAATTATAGCCAATTCTACGACCATTACGCAAAACTATGGCATTCTCTTCAGGCAATATTGTTGAACATCCAACTTGATCTGAGTGGGCAGTGTACATGTTGAGTGACAATTTAGCATTGAGCAAGAAATCTGTCTTGGCTGTCTTCTATTATTCATAGATCTATCTAATTGGAGTAATTTGATTGATATTCTAATCCAAAACAACCATAATCTTGTATTTCCCATGTGAAACCTATCCCAAGTTAAACATTACAAATCTACCTTATCAAGTTGTCTACTCAACACTCCTCCTAAATTGCAACCGATCACCACTACATCATAATGGTCTAAATCCTTCTTGGTTGGCTTACGCTTGTTGAACACTCCTGCGAAGAAACGAGGAGTCAGCGAATGCCTCAATTGCATTCCAGATATGAGCATATTTAAATTAATCAAAAATATCTATGTTATCAATT
>CAJJDP010000041.1:471347-526773 GCA_905182995.1 Paramecium octaurelia
GCTGTTTGCCATTCCCAGATTCTTTGACTCAAGAAAAAGTTGTAGGATTCAACCTCACCACTGAATGGGAATTGAGGAATACAGAAATATGCTTCACCATGATTGAAATTGTAATGCCATCTTGTGTATTTATGATTGGAGGATCTCCAACTTGGGTGATCAAGGTTTGTGAACACTGGAGAATCGAAGTCTTACCAAGCTTCTTCAAATCCCTTGATTGCATCGTAATTGACTTGCTGACCTATTGGAATTAATTAGGATTATACCCATTGCAACAACCAATTAATTATAGCCAATTCTACGACCATTACGCAAAACTATGGCATTCTCTTCAGGCAATATTGTTGAACATCCAACTTGATCTGAGTGGGCAGTGTACATGTTGAGTGACAATTTAGCATTGAGCAAGAAATCTGTCTTGGCTGTCTTCTATTATTCATAGATCTATCTAATTGGAGTAATTTGATTGATATTCTAATCCAAAACAACCATAATCTTGTATTTCCCATGTGAAACCTATCCCAAGTTAAACATTACAAATCTACCTTATCAAGTTGTCTACTCAACACTCCTCCTAAATTGCAACCGATCACCACTACATCATAATGGTCTAAATCCTTCTTGGTTGGCTTACGCTTGTTGAACACTCCTGCGAAGAAACGAGGAGTCAGCGAATGCCTCAATTGCATTCCAGATATGAGCATATTTAAATTAATCAAAAATATCTATTTTATCAATTATAGCTTATATATATATGTACTCATAAGCAAAAAATCAATATGCTCAACATAATCAATTCTCCAAAGTTGATGTTTAACTTAGGCTTCTACGGAGATCTGAAAGAGATTATCCTGTCCTAGTATATCTCGGATTTATCCATCAAATCTGGTGCTCGGAAATCTAATTATATAATAAAAATCAATTACGAACTGAACCCCCTATCACGTAGATGTAATAGTCTGTTTCACTCTCCAATCCATGTATTCTCAAAATAAAATCCTAATAAGGATCTGAAATCTCTATCTACCCATTAGGTGTTGGCCTATTCTAATAATCAAGTCCCTTCATTATTTGATAGGGTGATGGCCAGGTCTGATCTTACGATTCAAAAATCACTGCCACAGCAAAACCCCATCCATAATTGCTTATGGCTAATTAAATGGCACATTGCTAATAGTCAATATACACCAATTTTGGCTACTTGATGAATCTCGGAACATACCGAGTAAACTTTTGAGCAGTCACTTCCTTACTCAGATTAAGGGTTTCAATTCTGGAAGTAAGCAATTAAGTTTTGTTTTGCAACCCTGCCACAACATCATAGGGATCAGGAAAACTGTCACTGTCAGGAATGGCAGCTAGTTCTAAGTCGATGTAGGATTTTATCTCGTCCACTGTGATACCAAAAGAGTTTTGTAGTAATCTATTGAAATAATATTTCTGTTATTGAATGTAGTAGTCGTCTATTCCCAACACCTTGGCCACGGAATCAGTAACATTCCTGACAAAATCATCGCTAACTGTTCTTTAGTTAAATATTAAAGTGAAGTAACAACTCACTGGCCTGTCGAGAGTCTTAAACTCGATAGTTTTGAGTTCAGCCTAATTGTTGCCTCTATCCAAAGCCAAAATGTGAATCACATATTCGGTCTCAGCAATCAGTTTCGATAAAGGAATTTGATATTGCAGATTTGCAGTATAAGCTATCAAGTATCCTATTTAACTTTGGGTGCTTGAATAACGAATAACCTTGCTTTAAAAGTCACCCAAACTTGGAAAGACTGTTCCTTTTAATGCGATCAAATAGTATACAATGCAGGGCTCATTCAAAGCTACTACCAAATTGACTGATGTTTTTTTTATGTTATCTATTTTGCAAGTCACCCACCCAGGAGGCTTGGTGTCTTGGGATATAATGAAGAATTCCACACTTGTGGATGGTAACTTATAAATATTTTTGTTCACTCCTTCAGTCTATATTGTAATGTACCCTCTCTCTACCTGAGGTCCATCAACATTCACAGATTTGTTGTACTCAACGGCAAACCCAAATTTCTACTGTCCAGCTGCTACTGTGATTGCTTAAGTTGACAATTGTATGGCATAATAAGTTCTTTGCAAATATAGGCGAAATGCTAATTCTGTGTCTGGAGGAGCTGCTAAGATGTATTCAGTTAGGAGTGATTATCCTTGAATCGGAATAGAGAGAATCGGTGTTTGAGTAATTATAACTCCTTGTTTCTTGGTTATTGTGATTAGAGTTCTTTTCACTGGAGTGTAGATGGGTGGGTCTACTTCGTTATCTAAAGTCCAATAGATCGTGTAGGTTCCATCATACATTGACTGGGGAACAGAAATATTAAAGTATTGGGTTGTCATTCCCAGAGTTAGTGGGATGGAGGAAGGGTTGACGATGAACTCATTTTCTGATGGAATCAATTTAAGATTGAGCAAACATGGGAACTCAATAGTAACGGGAATATTTATGGCTTGGGTTCCTCTTTCAATTGTGACTGTTTTTTCATTATTGACCTTAATGAGTGGGCCAGGAAACTAATACGAAAACTTAAATGGATCCAGATTTGCAAAGTTTCTTTCTATAATTCTTAAATTCAGCCCATCATAGGTTCTAATGTAGAAGAAATCACTCTCCCCCTTCTCAATAGGATTTAGCACTTTCTTCAATTGAATATACATTTGACCAACGTAATCATCGTAATTACCAGATGAAGTCACTCTATTACGATAAGAAGAACACTTCAATGTTGCAGCAAATAATGTTGTACTTGAACATGTGATGGAGCCATCCACAATTTCAAATTAGGATGGGTAATCAATCAAAACGGATCCTTTGGCTGATACTTTTGGAATGTTTTTATACGTTTAAAAAGTAAAATTATAGGTTGAATTCCACCTCACATTATAAGTTGAAACATCTATCGAAATTAAAGGAGACCAACCTGGTGCAGCAAGAAATGACAATTAAGCGATTTCTTAATTGGATTGATCATAGATGTTGCTGCCTTATTATCTGATATAGAGTTTAAGGAAGTCAGTGGTTGATCCTCCATTAGAATTGGGATTCACAATACCAAAGATGGTGATGTCAATGGGATTTGAAATCTCTGGAGTGTATGCATCATAGCCCTTGAGTGTGACTATTCTAGAGTCCACACTGCAAGTATAACCCCCTCCAGATAAACCAGAATTCACAATGCATTGGATATCTCTACCAAGCAAGGGGTCGAATTGTTTCGGGAATTTGAATTCTATTTGGGAACTTACAGATAGCGATGAATAAGGTAGAAATATGAAACGATAAGAGGCTTCTTCCCCTTCATTTTTTGGATCAAATACTAAGGAATTGAGAGTGATTGGGTTGGTTTTTGGAGCAGATGTGAATGTTCTTCCATTTAAATTGGATTCATCAGTGCCATCCAATTTAACTCCATCGTATTCTGTTGAGATGACAAACCCTTAGGTTGTTCCCTAATCTGGATTTTAAACTCCTTTAATAACGAGATCAATGACTCCATTACCTGCTTTGTATCTGCTGTTCGTTTCTATGATGAAGGTTTTGCCATTCAGAATACAAGACTAAAATGTATTGATACCACCACTAACACGACAATCTGGAGTGGATGGTAATTTCTTATAATTGTCATCTGGGAACATCACTTTGATCTGCCCACCTATGGGAATGTCATTTTAAGGAGTAAATTCGATTAGGTAATCGACTTCCTCATCTGCATTGAGGATTGAAGCGGTAATTTGATTAATAACGATTTTGCCTGCCTTGAATGGGGTTGTGAAATCAAAGCTGTAAAAGTTCATTTATTATAAAACGTATTTCCCATTATATAAGACATAGACATGAAATCCTGAGGCAGTATTATAGGATTGAGAATTCTTCACAGACACAGCTACAACTTGAAATGAATTCGATTTGTTGAACTGTTGAAATCCGGTGATTTTTATCAATTTCAAATTCACTTATATGGATACTTGATTTGTATCACTTAAATCTAGAAGTCCACTCTATGAAAAGGTGGGTAAATGTATGCCATTAAGAAAATCGTAGAACGGAGGAAATTCCACTATGATAGTTGATCCCTGGGGTATATCAGCTTGGGGGGTAAAAGTAAAGGAATAGGTTGCATCCACAAACCCTTTTCCTTTGTTTGACACAAGAGATTGAATCGAAGAGAATTGTGAGGGCACACAATTAGTGAGAGTGCTGAATTGATATTTTTAGACTATCCCCAAACCAACGTTGTTAATTATCAGGAAATTCAATGTGTAGGTTGAAAAGTCCTCCACATATCTTGGCCATTGCAAATTGCTTATTTTGAATATTGGAGTTGGAGAGAGAGGCACAGTAGCTGAAGTAACGATCAAAATAAAATCAGATCCTAATAGAGGAATGCAATATAATTGGGAAGTGAGTGAGCAAGTTATAGTATTTTCATCTCTGATGAACCCAATATCAAATTTGGGCAATTATATCAGAATGTAATAGTTAGCAGTAATGGCTGTAGTCAAACAAGGCGAGATGCTTATATCAAATAAGTACCCTACTCTGTTCTCTGAATATGAAGGAGCAGTTGTGCAAGTGGTTGTCACAGGTGCTGCGTTCAAAGTGCTGGTCACAGTTAATTATTGATTCAATAGAGTAAATATTCTATTCTTTTTCTAGAACACTTTGATATCTACATCATACGTGCCAGCAGTTGGATTAGTTACGCCTGAAATCATTATTCTAACATTAGTATTTGTAGCAATTTGTCTGAAATTAGACACTCTCACTATTGTTTTTGATGTAGCAGTCGAGTAAAACAGAATGCATTTTAATTAACTGCCCTCATATGGTATTAGGGCATTAACACCATAACATGGAATTGATCCACCATTCGTAACTCCTGAACCTAAATCTTAAGCCCAAGCGCTGCTGAAGTGAAATTCAAGAAAACCTCTGGTATCTGATGCTCTGTATTATTTCTACCCTGAGGGTATTTACAACACTGTTATAAATTAAATGTCAACAATTGCTTTCTCTTTCGAGTTTTTTGGAATCGAATTCACAATACTGCCAGTTAATAAATTAGCATTTATTTAGATTGGATATGAAAAGGAGTCTAACACAGTCAGATCATCAGTATCTTTAATAGTAACATCAAAAAAGTAGGTTCCATTCAATGATGGAGTGAAGAATGCATTGATTAATTGAATCTGCCATTAGTTTCTTAAGGGTGTCGCTGGCAATGCTTGAGAAGGATATTAGATGACATCAAATGCAAAGGGTAGCTTAGCCTTAATAACTTAATCAGTTGCTGCACATGTCAAAGAATTGGTAGGCGAAACAAAACCATTTAATGCTGGGGAGTTTTATTACAAGTAGAATTTGCAATTGGCAGCATTAACTCCAGTAGTAGTGTCATTGTTAACTTTAAATTCATCAGGAACAGTAATATAAACGAATGCGAATTTGGGAACAGTAGCAGATGGATCAATGTTCAATGTCAAGGTTGCTAGTGCTCCATTGGCATAAATATTTGATATAGAATAATCACCATAATTTGGAAAGAATCCAGTTCTAGGTTTTTGGAACCAAGTATTTACATTGGTTGTAGGGACATTCTAATTACCTGCATTAACTGATGCCACATCTGCTATCGCATACAACACATCAGATTATAATAATTGATACTCAGTGATATCCTGAAATATATAGAGTTTGAGTGGAGTAGTGTATCCCTCCACACTTGGGTTGATAACTCTGACAACAACACAAATTTCATTATTCATTGTCATTTCTTGGAAATTGGTTATTCTGAGATAATTTTAAATTGAATCCTGATAATAGAATCCAATTGGACTGTCTTCACTGATATCCTCCAGCCCATATTTAACATAGTTCATCTAAAATTGTCCTGCTTAATTGTAATCTGCAGGTTACACTATTTACATATAGACAGGGAAAATCAATTTGATGTTGCATCCTGCAGGAATAGGAAAGGTTGGAGTAAACTTGACTTCATAATCCATAATTCTGGATCTGGAATTGATAAAACTCTAGACTTAAGTCATTGACACATTCTATAATTAAGCAGCTTGGATTGTGACTCCACTGATTCCCTTGACTTCCTCAAACATCATCTGGGTGTTGGCTTTGTAGATTCCCAAATTGAATGTCTTAGTTGTTCCAGCGTATTTAGGATTTCTCATTGATATTTTGAGTGCGTAATCTTATAATCCAATCACATGTCCAGTGATTCCTTCAATCTTCACTACATTGGTTTGGTTCACTTGGGAACAAAACAAAGTGCCATCCAATTGAATTCCATTGATTGGGTAAGCACTACAGACTGGAAATGGTTCCAATTCGAAATCAGTTGGAACTGTGAATAACATGTATGAATTATAGATGATAGTGGTTGTTGTCTTGAATTTCAGTATGTATTAAGTGTAATCCTTGGTATTATATATTACATTGTTACTCCTGCATAAAAGGAACCAGTTGGATTGACGACCACTTCTCCAAAGACCATCGTATTAATGGCATCTGCAATTCCTATGATACCAAAAATCAAATTCTCATCAATCACATTATCTCCTCTCTTACTGCGCAAAATGAAATTAGCTGTCCCACCTTATGTGGCTGGATTCCTTATTGGTTACACCGATGCCGTGTAGACTATTAGCATGCCACTTTCTTACTAGTCCCATTCTTCATCTCCTCTGAGTAGGTGAAGATAACTGATCTCCCAGAAACTACGCAAGTCGGTATGCACACTAGTTCAGATGCCGTGGTTCCCAACCCAGATAAATATTGCAGAGGAAACTAAACTTCTATTTGGGAATTGGATGCCAAGTATGTTTCCAAAACATAACTAAAAATGTATTAGGCCTGAACGTTGGCATTTGCTACCGAATTCCAAATTGGAGTCACTCCTGTTGGTCTCAGGATGGACCCACACTTGATTAATGAAATTAGTGATGTAAGTAGTATTAGCATTTATAATTATAATATATTATTATAATAATATATTGTGTTTTGTATATCTCTCTATTTCTCTTCATTTAATAAATTAGTTCTTATATAAATCAATTTTTTATTAATATCTCATTTTCCAATTTTAAATCCATCTTATTTTTAATCTTCCATTTTCATTCAATACTTACATTTATCGAATATTCCCCATACATTTATATCGAAACTACCATGCGGATATCATTGTAAATATCCAATTTATAATTTACAAGAAATATAAATGACTCATTTTAGTATATAACAATCGTGATTATTGGTTTCAATACTCATAAATCAGATTCACTATCCTAGGATCTTTCTTGCCAGGATACTCTTGTATTTCAAAACATCCTGATATGACATCGAATCTCCCAATGATTTATCAACCAAAATCTAAATTTCAATATTACTCTGCCCACTCCAAATCACAGTTTAAGGTTCCTCCGAGATCTCAACTCTACCAATTCCTTACTTTTCAGATCCTCTGCTTTCCTCCTTCGAACTCATCTTAATTTAGATATTGACGGATAAGTAAATTGGAAAAATATTTTATTAAAAATATTCACTTCACAAAAGCCAAAGGCCTCACAAATCTAATATTATTTTACTAATCCTTAATAAATATACGTATTTTTTATGGGGCAACCGTAAACTCTTGACACTTTGTAAAAATGCATATAAATTTAACACTTCAATTTAAAAACGATATCAATAAATTCCGTCTAAATATAAGTAATTAATTTCATCGAATCAATTACAACTACACATCACTTCTAGGGACTAAGTTTTGAGAAACATTATAAATTATGACCTCTCAGTTAAAAATAAAAAAAAGCTTGTCTAAATTTGGCGAAACGTTAATCAATTTTACTTTTTTATAATTTTCCAAACTAATTTCATATTGCACATCCCGCATTTTACTTTTCTGCCCATATGAGGATAATTCAAACTTTTAAGAAACTCCTCCCTAGGAATAGGAAGCACTCAATTCTCGAAAACCATTCCTTATATATTCACATCATTACGCTTAAATAAATTGGGTTGTTATAATATTAATAAAGGATCAGGTATTCTGCCTTTTTATTCTATCAATTTCAAAAAAGCATTCCATTTAGACTCTTAAAGCAAATGAAAATGAAAATAAAATAAATCCATTAATTTAATGTTAATATTACTTTGGAGCAATTTAGCTTTTTTCAATTATTTAACTGCATAATTGCACATTTGGTTAGTTATTTATACTTTTACATATGGGAAATGTGATTTATATTTATTATTTTAATATGTAAACAAAATTATTAACTAGAAGCTTCTTTATGGACTTCATCACAAGGATTCCCTTGATGTTTGATGAAACAATCCTTTAGATGAATAGAAATGCTAGAGCCCCCAAGAAGGCTAATCATGGAGCAAGACCATGCTCTTCAGTCGTCAGAAGGTAATTGTTTGAGATTATGATGTTCAGATTGAGACATGCTAAGCAATATAGAAAATCAAAGGAAAACACTCCTTTAGAATAAGAGGAATTAACTTCGAAATGGGACGATCTTTGAAAGAGCATTAAATATAAAATATATTATTGGTGTATATTTAAGTTGATAATCATTTTACCCAATAATTATTTTTCATAGTTTTCTTCAAGTGCTCTGCCGTAGTTATAGTTAAGTCCTTTTGATGCAATTCCTGCTTCATCAGACTGTAATAGGCAAAGCACTCGTTTCTGAATTTCAAAGTGTCTTGTTCTTAGAGAGTCTTGTTATTCTTTAAGGCAAGAATCGAACGAATTTTGTTCCTGGTAAATTAGGTGTACTTAATTGATTTTAGTTCCATCAGAGCCACCTTAAGTATATTTAGTCCTTCCATATGGTTTTTGGACATTATTTAAATAAATAATTATAAGAAAATAATGCAAAACCGAATTACAAATGCAAATCAAAACTATAAAATATTCGCCAGAGTGAGACCAATTGATTATCAACAGAAGATGGTCGACTTCACTAATGAGAGCATTTCGATAAGAGTATAGAATTATGTTATTTTAAGGATCCAACCAATAAAAATGCAGAAAGCAAGATTGTTTCTTTTTCTTCAGTTTGCACTACGCAAGAACATGCCTTCAAAGTAATTGAACCCATGTTGCAGAAACTAATCGAAGGCCACAATTCTTGCGTTCTGAGTTATGGACAAACCGGAAGTGGGAAGAGTTACACATTATTCGGGTAAGAAGGTGAAGAAAGCAAGCCAGACAAGAAGGGAATTGTAACAAGAGCCATGGAATACCTCCTCTCCAAATCTTAAGAATTCGAAGAGATTCGAGAATTTGTAATAACTGTTAGCATGGCTGAATTGTTCTTAGATCAAGTGAGGGATTTGGGCAAAGCCTATCAATCCCGTTAATCTGGGAATTCGAATCAAATACTGTAGAATTACGAGAATGAAAATCTCACCATATACGAAAACACAAATGGGTAGATAATGATCAAGGATCTCACATAAATACCCATAAGATCAGCATAGGAATTGACTGATATGATATAGATGGGTTTTCAATTAAGGGAGAAACTGGAACAGCAAAGTAAACAATTCGGGCAGAAATGTCATTCCATCATTACATTGAATCTGGTTTAAAAAGACAAGGAAAATGAAAACCTACCATTTATGAATGCATTCATCTAATTTGTCGATTTGGCAGGATCCGAAAGAATAGCCAAAAGTTTAACCTAAGAAGGATAGTTCTAGGAAGCCATTTTAATTAATTAGAGTCTGACTGCCTTATCAAAATGTTTGACAGCCATCTCCCAAATGAATTCCAAAAATATTCCATACAGAGACTCAAAGTTGACTCGGATCTTATAAAATTGCCTCAATAGTTAAAGTTAAGTGGCCTTGATGGTGCATATCAATCCCAATGAAAATAATTTTGAAGAATGTTTATCGGCACTGCAATACGCGGAAAGAACGAAGGGAGTGACAGCAGCTCAACCTATTGACGACAATCCCAATCAGCCAGGGCCTTTTCCTGGGTAGGATAAATTGATTAAGAAATTGTAAGATGAAAATACTGAGTTGAAATCAAAGATAGATTACATGCAGAAGGAACACAAATAAAAAATATCAGAAATCTAAACATTATTAGGAATCGATGTAGATTTAGAGAAACTCTTTGCTAAATCAAGTGCTTAAGAATTATAGAAATTCAAAATTCAGAAGGATGCTATGCAGAAGGTAGAAACTCTTTAGAATTATGTTAAAGAGGCAGACTATATGATAGACAAGATGCAAAAGGAGAAAGAATAATTGAAAAAGGAAGAGAGTCTTAAATAAGAGAGACAATAATGCAGGATCATAGAATTAGCTGAAGAAATCAAAAAGTTGAAGGAATAGCAGGCAGAAAAGAAATAGCAACTAGAATAAATTGAATAAGAAAAAAACGACAAGATCTTAGATACAGTGAAAAAACAATTAAAAGAACATCAGGATGTGATTGAGAAGAAGGTCAATGTTATTATAAATTTACCTTAAACCATCCAAGCCAAGACTTCTGAAGTGTAGAAGCATGAAGACATCAAAAGAATGGCAAAACTTGAATTAGAAAAAGAGTAAGCCATATTATTTTAACTTAGGTATAAATAATAAATGGAAAACTTAAAGTAAGAGTATGCAAAGTTTTTGTAAGATAGCACAGAATAATACGAAAAATATTTACAAAAGAAAAATGAAGAAATAGATCACTTTATTCACTAATTCAAAAAGTACTAAGAAAAAAAGAAGTAATCATTTAGCATTATTATTTTAGAATGTAAATTAGAGACCTGAAGTCTGAATTATTTGAGTTATATGATATTGTGATGAAAACATTTAGAGTGATTGAGAAAATAGAAAATGGTGCCTATAGTTCTGGAATCAGATCATTTAATATTCCAGCTATGGATAAACCTCTTATTCCCACTAGAAACAAATTCAAAAAGTACAATTTTGTAATAATTTTCAAGTCTGTTTAAATATCTTGATTAAAGAAGTCTAAAGAATACTAAACAGGATGGAATCAAGGATAAGGTTATTTTATAGCCTTTGCAGAAGTCATAGTTTCTGGAACACACAGACATCAAAATGAACATAATAGACATGCAAGAGCCAACTTTAAGGTAGTTTGCAAGCATGATTCGAGATGAATTAGTCTCAGTTCTAGCAAGAGAAAAAGAATTACAGAAAAGAGTGATTTAATTAGAGACTTTGTAATCAAATAATGATCTGAATACTTTGATCAAGGAAAGAGATGAATATAAATAACTTTACTTACAGGAAGTCAAAAAAATGAATTAATCAAAAAGAATTATTTCTGGTAAAACAGAATCTCATACAAATGTTTTGATTAGACCATTAACTTAGTAACATTCAAGATACAAGTTATGATTTATGGAAATTAATAAATTTTAATAACATTCTTTTAAATTATACATTTTTCTTAATATTTTCATAATTAATTCCAATAGAATATTAGTTAATTAATTTTCCAATATCTTTTTCTCTAAATTTCCTTACTTATTTCGCTATACACTTAGCTGAAAAAAGAGATTATATCAATAAATTAATCAATATTCAAACTCTCATGGCTTAATAGTAATAAAATTATAGCCATCTGAATGTAGAATTTTATATTTCTAAGAAATATGAATTCTGTTTTAAACAAGTACAACAATTCATTCTTGAATCTTATCATAAATTTGGTATTTTCCTTACTTCACCAGTAATTAAAATAAATAAGCCATTTTAGTAATAATATCCCTATCTTTCATTTAAGAATCAATCTTTAACAATCCATACGCTTTATTTGACTCCTGGTCTTTGTAATTTCTAAAATAATTATCTTAATCGCATAGCCAATTCGAATTCTGAGATTTCTGCATGTCCTAATTTAACATGAATCTCTGGATTTAAAACTTTAGAGTGCTTTATAGCAATATCTTCCATTACTACCATGAATATTCTGGTAACAAAGCACACCCTTTTTGCTACTTCCCTTCATCTACCACCTATGTAACCTTTCTAGTTTGATAAAAAGTAACCATCATAAACAGCAGTAAAAGTTGATAAATTGTTTCCAAAACCAGAGTAACTCCCTGTGATCTAAAGTAGAAGCACATTCCCAAAAAAAATGCTATTTTACTACATCAAATTTATAATATATGCTATGACATTATGCATTTCTTCATTGTTATAATAACTAAACATTAAAGCAACTGATCGTCCTTTTAAATTTAATACCATATCAAAATTAAATATTTCATACAATCCGTCTTCCACTGTCAATTCATAGGATAATCTTGATTTGTAAGGGGCTTCTCAGAATTCAATTTGATCAACTTCTTTGGTTGAGTATGATTTTAACATCCTTTGGATACCTATATCAAATGAAAATCCCACTTTTGTACAGGGATATCCAATTTCTAGGATAACTTCATATTGTCTTTATTATTTATCGAGACTTATTAAATTATTAAATTAATGAACTAAAATAGACTTACATATGATATATAAAGAAGGAAGGAAAGGATGACGAATTACTTTATGGAATAACAGCATTTTTAGGATTTCACGAAACCTGAAAACCCAATCAAAATTTTAAATCCAAATAAGGCTCCTTAGCAATTAGAATCTCCTTTGGTCAATTAGGTCAAATTTTATTTTTAAAGCCGTGTTAACAGGTTGGAGTTTACACAATTATTTGAAGGAAGGGAATCTTTCAGATAAATGTTTGCAACTATCCTGTTTACAACTCTCTTAATTCTAGTTTTTGGCTTTGCCGCATATTATTTAAATTATATAGGCAAAACATTTATATGTTTAGTAATGCTAGTGAATGGATTTCATGTGTTAGGATTGCATGTGTTTTATTTTTCAAGTACTCTATAATCATTAATCCAATAGAAAACTCTGATAAAGCCTTGGCATATTTCTTCGTCATTTTGATACTGCAATTCCTTCTCTGTAATCAACTTTGGGGAGGAGGGTTACTCAATAATATCTTCACTACTTCTTATGTGTTATATAATGGATACAAATTCTTAAGATAGTTGCCAGTCTCGCCTCCAAATTAAAATTAAATTTTGTAAACATACACCCAATACTTTGTATATGCTTTGTTCGTAGCTTTGAAACCTACTACAATCAGCAAAAGAGTCATAAACTTCCTCTTTTTCTTGATACCTGTGTACATGTTCATCTTCTTAATTGACTTTTTTTATCAACAATAAAGAATCACAACAAGGAAGATTATGTTGGCATGCATTCTTGATTTAATACTATAATTTTCAGAAGGAGTCATCATAATTTTTAAGAAATACTATGTTTTCAATCTATCCAGAAAAGCTGATCAATTACCTCTTTTTATATATCCATTGTGCTTGCAAAATAACCAACAACAAGAAATTGCATCAATCAATTATGTTAATTCGCTTAAGAATGATGATAAAGTGTTTAATTTAAAAATGCTCTTTAGATTAGAAGGATGTCAGCCACCAACAATTGCTGATATAATGCAATCCTATTATTATGAGAAATTAAAATAACATGTGCAAGAAATTTAGACCAACTTTTCTTAAATATAAAAATTATTAAATGAAAAAAGCAAGGTCAGAACACTCTTTGAAGATATAACACTCCCATTTGCATTTCTTAAATATTATTATATGACTTATAGAATTAAAAGGTAATAACGACAACTTATTAAATTATATTACTTCATTTTTAAATCTTTCGATTCATTTTAAAAGGACAGCCAATATGAGGCAGAGTGTTTGAGATTCAATGTATAATTTTGATTAATATGCTAGATTTAATTAATATCCACAATTTAATAGAACCATTTTGAAGAGCCTAGAATCATTAATATCTGCAAAAAGATTGCCAAAATTTCAGATAAGCATATGAAACATGAAATATTTTAATTATTATTATCGTGAGTTTAAAATCATTACCAAATTTAGATATCAACATTCTCCTACTACTCATTCCAATATTATGTTTTAAAATGCAATTATTCAAGTAAAATTTTTCAATTTAAGAGATTAATAATTAAAAATTGTTGATATCAATAATTTATCTTCATATCATTTTAGGATTAAAGTTATTAATAATCCAGAATATAATAAAAATCAACTTTTATTTATTTTGACAATCTGTTATACAAATCTACAATAAAAATTGCAATTATTTATTCATTTTACAAAATATCAAGGATTGGTTTTGTAAAAAGAGGGAATACTAAACAATAAGTTAATGATTATTGTATTTTTAAACTATAAAAATATAGTATTGAAACAAATGAAATAAAATACTATAAATTAATAATTTTTTTGTCAATATGAAACTTGATCTTGATATTTACCAGTGGCTTGTAAAAATTAATGTGGTATCGGAATTGCCTATTAATAATTTATTTGCTCACGTTGATTAAGCATTAGAAGAACAATTCTTAAATGGAATAATAGTTAGTCAAATCCTTAAATAATTTGATTCAAAGATTGAAGTAGATGTCAAGTAAGGTAATAGTAATGGAATACGATTGTTCAATTGGAATAATGTATGTAGAAGTTTACAATAGATTAACATAACTTTAGATGATGATATTAAAAGTACCTGATTTCCAATTATATAGTATCAATTGTTAAAGGAGATTCTTAGATGTTGATGCAATTTTTAAAAGAATTAAAATAACATTATGAAATGGCATTTTATGTGGAAGAGCAAGTAAGTACAACAACTAGATTCAATTCTCAATAAAATGAGCCTCAAGAAATAGGCATCGATGAAATTGACCCTGAAAAGCCTCTTAATTAAACACAATCCCTTTTAGAATTCATCATAGTTTCCCTTTGCAAACATTTTAACTTAAAGCCTAAGCAAGCAGTAGCCTTGCTTAATTAAAATTATAAATAATTATCAAATATCCTGATCAAAGGCAACAAGAACTTCAAAACTGTCACAAATTGGTTGATGGAATTGTCAAAACATATTAATCACATTATTAAATTTGTAACCTACAAAATTGACATACTGTTGTCTCTTCTTAAAGCTGGTCTGGTATCTCAAAGCACAGAGGTATGCTATTGGACATTATATATAATTGAAGGGATAGTTATAAATCTACCTTAAAAGGAATTATTAGAAGATGTGTATGCTTGGTTGATAAGAGAACACGGGGGTTTAATTGTATTGATTTTATCACAATAACGTCATCACTAATATTTGGAATAAGTCTGCAAAATATATAGTGTCGTCTCTTAATACAATGTTGTTGATTTCTTTGATGTGCAACTCAGGAAAATATTGAAATCTGGAAAAGAGTACATTGATTTTATAAATGGAATAATCTAAACAATTCAGATTCGGGATCAGATGCAAGAACTAAATCTTTTCGAGTTGTTTTCTTCATATGCTGTGAAACTATTTGAACCTTAACATACTACTATGGAGAGAATGACCGCTCTTAAATATTTTGAGCATTATTGGGTATTTTATCCGTAGCAATTTGTGATCAATCAAATGGAATAATACTTATTAAATTCAAGGAAAGCAACCAGAGAATCTAGTTTTGCAATGAGAATATTTACTTATCAAAGTTTATTCAGAATCTTGGACAATTTGGCATTGTAAAAGGACAAATATGCTGCTTTGTTATACAAGAAATTAGTCTTTTCTCTGATTGAAAACTTTGATTAGAAGGAAGTGAGAGAATTTTTGGTTGCCAATTTCTTAATGCTCATTAAAAAGTATTCAACAATACCCATTGATATTTTAATAATTCCTATGGTGAAGTAACTCTAAATTGAATAAAATGAAATATAAATTAACATAGTTGACTTTCAATTATTAAAATCTGTTTGCACTCATCCAAAAATTGATGTTAATGTGGCTATATTAATGCTCGATATGTTAAGTAAGTTATATTTAAGTTCTATCATGTTTTATTAATTGGCATTTTAATAGATATAATTACTTTTAACAAGGTTTATTAAATCAAATCCAGTTCAGGAATTCACTTTTAATCTTGTTAAGATTGCGATATCAGAATATTATGGCAACTATTAAGAACATGTGAAGAGTAATCCGAAATCAATTTTGAATAGGAATCCGGATGAAAATATAAAAAGATAGTAGTTTAGATCTTAAATTATTTCATTAATTAAATTCATTATTAATCTTAGATCATTTGAATTGAATGAATTGATTAAGCCTGTAATTGCTCATTTCTATTTGGAGATCTAATAGGTATATTGAATCATTAATATTGAATAGAATTTAAAAACTGAATCTAAAGCTTTATTTATGTTATTAGGACATTTTGGTGATCCCTAAGAAATCCTCTAGGAAGAGTAAAAAAAAACGAAACAAATCAATTAATAACCCTAAAACCCTATATTTTCAAGTCAGATTGTGAAGTCTTAATGGCAGGGATCGAAAGTTTTACAGGCTTAACAGAATCTGGGCCATTCGAAGATATAAAAAGGAATACTGTCTCAGAGAGATGATCCATTTAAAGAGTTGAGAGATGACACAAACAAACCAACTTTGACTATGCTTGGAAACCTATCGCTAAATTATGATGAATAGTCATTATTGAAATAATTTGAACTACTTTGAAATATATATTCTATAGTCATATTTATTTATAAATCAAACCAAACTTTACTTTTTTCTGTGATTGACTTGAAAAAGATTTTTCTGAAAGATTACTGGATTTAAGGATTGATTTCGGCTTAGAAATTTCATCTGCTTCTTCTTACCTTAATTTAAGTAACTCAGTATGTTCGATAATAAAAGATGTTTTATTTTTTCTATGTTAAGTAGCTAGAATTCTAACAGGACTAATGTTTTATCCTTAAGAGGATCTTCTGAATAAGGTTTTGTCTTGATGCAACAAATCAAGAAAGAATTAATCCTCAGAGGATTGCCTTTTTTTTGATCTCTCCTTAGTAGGTGATTCGGCTTACGACACTCTACCAATGGAACAACGGTCTTCCTCTGCTTCCATACTTATGTTAGGTCCTTCTTCCTCTTATTTAGCGATAGTTGGGTTGATAGAATCAATGTTAGGCTTTGTGGGACTTTATTAATAGGAGTTGGGAAGAGGTTACTTTTGATCAATAAGATCGATTGTAGCAAGAGAAGGTGATTATTGTTTACAAGTACCATTTCCCATTTTTAATATAATAATACTCAAATATTTTTCTTAATTACCTTGTCCATTCTAAAGTCTTCAATCTCATTTATTGCTAATCTCCCAAGATAATAGTCTGAACCAAGTTCTTCCAGTCTTTAAAGTGTATATTAGGTAGATCTCAGAAAACCCATTGCAAAACCAGTACCAAGGCCAACAAAAACTCCTAAACCTTTAGCAGTGAAAGAGAGGTATCGACGATTCCAAAAGGAAATAAGACTAGTCATTGCCAAGCATGCTCCCATTCCTTCATAGCATCTCCACTTAAAATATTATTTGCAGTCGTATAATGTTTCATTTTCCTCTGGGGTACTTGCTTCGTATTGCCAAATAGTTTTGACCATCTCTTTTAATGAGATATCTTTAATGACCTCCTAATAGGTGGCCATTTTCTCATTATATCGTTTTCTGCCTTACTATAATGTATTTTTATTTACGAATAATTGTTGGATCACTTGGGAGAGGTTTTTGAATATTTTTAAAGTAATCCCTCAAAGCTGATTCTTCTTCTTCCATTCCCTGCTACAATTTGGCCTCCTCTTCCATATATTACTTTTTCATCTACTCTCTGATTTCTCTATCCTTATTTGTCTCTTAATTTTCACTCATTTAATAATTTAATACAAATATATTGAATTTTATAATTGATAATAATAATTCGAAATTGCTCCTTGGATAAAATTGAAATTATTCTTCTTCAGAACAATGGGATTTTTATTATTTTGTTATTTTTATTTAGATCATTTATTTTTATAATATGTTCTATATGGATAGTTTCTGTACTCCAAATCATTTTAAACATCGTAAGTCTGTAGAATTTGATTTGAATTTTGATTGCTTGTTTTTTGTAATTACTATTTCAATTGCTAATTAGAAGGCTAAGTAGTTAAAGTTTTGCTAAAAAATTAAAGATATAAAATACTTAGATGTAACATTAAATCCTCTGGTTTATATGTTTTATGGTTCCCTTGATCCTGAATCCTATTCATCCTATCTTGAAGAAGTAGATTTTCTATTATGAGTTTAAGTAGTAGTCTAAAATGCAATAGCTTCTCTAAAATTAGTCTCTCTCAAAGTTTTATTTTCTAACTTTAAATATTCAACTTCTTGAATTTACTTTTCTAGTTTTCTAGCATATGCTTAAATTTGAGTCATCTCCTATTCATTTGAATTGTTTATCTGTTTAACTTCCTCGTTTTCAATTTCTAATCTTGAGATCTTTGACTAATAAGTGTTAATCTCAATTTTGTAATTCTCTTATATTAATTTGAGATTTCTTAACTTCTCTTCCATTTCATCAAACTACTCCTTATACCATAGCATCTTCTCATTTTATTTGTAGAGAGTATCATTTTTTTCTTACTCCTTTCTAAATAATTCTTATAAATTATTGTATCTATCATCCAAATCTTAATATTTTTTCTTAGAACTCTCCATGTATTCATTGTATTACTAAGTCAATATTTCAATTTTGTGATCTCTCTACACAATAATAGTTTTTGATTCAATCAATTCTCTCCTCAAGTTTTCCAAATCCAATAGCAACTACTTCATTTCTAATAATTATTTGTCCTTTTATTAATTGTCTTTTTGCAATAACTCCATTTGCAAGGTAAGTTCTTTGATTCTAAATTCTAATCTTGATATCTCCAAATTATGATCAGAAATCATTTATTGATTTGCTAACTTTTATTTTTCAAGCATCTATTTCTATTTTTAATTCATTTTCTCCAAATCGTTATCATATTCTTTCTTCAAATTTTCATAATCTGACAACAATAAATTATATTTAGTTTACAAACTATCCAATTGTAATTTGACAGTAGTCAGCTTTTCCATTCCAGATTATTCTCTTTAAGATGTGTTACTGTGTCGTTTTTATTCCAAAATTAACTCTTATTAAATAGTATTGTTCTCTTATTTTAATACGATTATTTATTATGGGTAATTTTCTTATTTTAAATAACCCAATTCTGATCGTAATTCTTTGATCAACAATTCTTATTGACTGCATAGATGACGTAGATGTTCCAAGTCAGTTTTCTGAGAATAGTTTTGTGTGTATATATCTTTGAATTTTGCTGCTTCATCTTCTTCTAATTTCTTTTTTGCACTCTCCAATTAATTTACTTTTTAAACCAAATTATCATTTTGCTAATTTAATTATCCTACCTTCTCCTCCAACGGTTTCTACTTTTTATTCAATTCATTATATTTATCAGTTAATTCTTTTATTTTTATGTCTTTGGTTTGTGCCTCATTTGACACATCTTTCTCCTTTTAATACATACTCGTTAGATTCGACTCCAATTTTTAAATCAATTCCTTAGATTTCTTAAGCTAATTCTCCTTCTCGTCCAATAAAGACTTTTGCAATTGATCTCCTCCTTTAATATTGTTAATATGTTAATTGAGTACTCCAAGTTCATCTTCATACAATTGTATTTAATGTCTAAGATCCTACTCATTCAAAGTTTGATTGGTGGCTGTGGATTCAATTACCCGTTGCAAATCCTCTGTCCTTTATTCAATTTCTTTTCTCAGATTTGAGTTTTCAACATTCAATGATTCAAATACCTTAACCACATTTTTGAGATACCCTTCTATGGTTTTATTCTAACAATACTCGTGATTTAAATACTTGTTCCTTCAAGACATGATTCTCCTATTTCAGTGCATTTAATAAAGCGTTGCCTTCCTCAGATCCTAACCAATCATTGTACTTAGGCAATGATGGACCAACAGGATTGGGAGGCCTGAATTTTGGAATAGTTTGGGATTGATAGAAATTGTTTTGTGAAGCATTCTTATATAATTTAGACATATTTTTATTGAAAATTAATGTTAAATCAATTGACATTAACAGCCTACTCAAAGTCTTGATCTACAACTTAAGACTCTAGTTGAATGATGCTTTAACTTGTAGATCAATATCAAAGTATAATGATTGAATAATTATGAAAATTGAAATCTAAACTAAACTAAACTAAACTAAACTAAACTAAACTAAACCTTAGCCTTTAAAGATTTGGATATTGATAATCAAATGGAATTGCAAATAAATCACTTCTTCCCTTTCTTCTTCTTATCGTCCTTTTTTGGTTGTAATTATAATAATGGTTCTTCTACTGCTCCGATATCCTCATCAACGGTTCTTGCCAAATAACCCTCAAATTCTAATGCCAATAACTATTCTTCCTCATCAGCTATCACTCTATATAAAAGATATACGTGTGGCAGGAGCTTACAAATAGGCTAAAATGTAAGTGCCTTTATCACTTAAAAAGGTATTCGCAATCCCATCTAATTTGGTCTTGACAAATTTGCGTTCCCCAGTTTTATCACATAATTCAATCACTAATTAATCATTATGATATCTCTCATTCAGATCTCTGAATTTTTCTGATGCCACTTTTATCTTGTTCAATTTATCTGTGTACTTTGTGACATACTCTTACTACTTCTCAGTATCCTTTTACAATTCCAATTTTTCTGCTTCCAAAGGATTGCTTGGAGGAGCATCCTTTCCCTTCTTTTGAGGAGGTGGCTTAGCTCCTTTTTTGTCATCCTACATATTATTATGCTTATTGTAACTTTTTTTCCAGTGGGTGCCTCAAGTAGGCCTTCTTCCTATAGTTGTTGGTTGATTGCTGCAATTCTCTTCTCATTTGATGATATTTTCTATTAAGCTGACTTCTAGTCCTTCTGATGTGATTCTTCTTTGGTTGTAAGCAGCTATTTTCAAAATCGTAGATCAATTTTACTTTAGTGATTTCCTTTATGGCTTGAGTCCATATGCAATCTAATAGTGTACTGCCCAAAACATCGATGGTGAACACCTTGTATTGTTTATAACCAAATAAAACTAAAATAAACATATATTATATAATGGATAGGGAATTAATTATTGATTGCCAACATAACTAAGATACTATTAGTTTATAACAAAATCAAACTCGAAAAACACAACATGACATCTTACTTAAAAAGTCGTCTCCGTGTTTACATTTTCAATAAGCGAAATATGGGACCAGACAACCCATCCAATTAAAAAACCCTCTGCTCATTAAATCATTATTTCAGACCCAGAAATTCTTCAAACAGAGAGATTCTTCACTTCCTATTTGCACTCTTAAAACACTGCCTGCTTAACCAATTTTTTCTTATCAAACTGATCGTATTCATAGTAAATGTCCTGCATTTAAAAGCATTCGTTTGAAATCAGGATTTAAACAATCAAAACATTCAAATGAGGGTCAAATAAGAATCGAGACAGCACCTGCTATGTGTAGAAATCCAGTAATACAAAAGGTTTCTTTATCAAACCTATTTAAAACCTAAATTTGCAATGAAAGAAAATCAAAACCAAAAGAATTCTAATCATTTAAGAATGAATGGGGAATTGGAGGTTGGAATATAATTGACGATAATATTGATACAAAGCTATTCATTGATTGATGATTGAATCTAGTTCATCTACTTTCAAAATTGAATTGTCATTGATGTTACGAAGAACCTTTTTGTCTAAATCAAGTTTGAACTCTGAATAAGTCGGACTAAGCTCCTTAATACTTAGACCAGCCTACAATGACAGTCTTCTTCCAGCCTGAGTCATTTGCAATGAAATCTTCTCAAATTGAATTGACTTCTTTCTAATCTTCTCTATTTAGTCCAAATTTAACTTATTTTTTCGATTTTGGAATGACATCTATTCTAAATTTGCTGAAACAGTCATATATGACTTGTCTTTCTTAACTTGTGAATCACTCTATTTTTGAGTCTCTTCATTCGAATCATTTGAAGATGATGATGATGAATCTGATTCACTATCTCTAACTAACTCTTCTTCTTTTTGGTCTTCATTTGCCTCATTAATATTCTACTTTTGTTCTTCCTTACTCAATTCCACAATATTCTATACTCCTCCTTTAATTTCCTCAGAAGTGTCCTTAACTTAATTTTTGCTTTCATTCCCTTCAACCAATTTCATTTCTTCATCATTTATTTTCATTTGAGATCCTAATTTTTTTTAATTTTCACATTGTTATAATTTCAATTCCCATTTGGTTCGTTCCCAATTTTTTGATTGTTGCAATTCAGAATTAATTTCTAGGATCTAGGTATCATATGTAATATAATCCAATTCCTTTGTGATTTTTGTATTCAACTCCTACTCAAAAGAGAAAACTTATCTATTAAACATAGAATTTGTGTTGTTTTATATTTGATAAACCTTGATAAATTAAAATGCCCAAAAGGGATGATTATCATTTAAGGCTCTTTCAAAGATATAAAAAACGATTCTTTCCACTTAAGAGGATAGGATGTCTGACTTTGAATATAGATTGCATAATCTAATCATTGAAACCATGATTTCAGATTAATGCATACATTCCCAAAGAGAGACATCTGTGATTCTAACTAAATTATCAACAATCTAATGAATAATAAATTATAAATTTTACTTCTATTAATTTGATTATCAATTGACTTATTTTTTACTTGCTATCACAATAATCTTTGATGATATTGTTTATGATGTGTAAATTGGAAATGATAACTTTGTAAAAAAGAGTTGAATGAAACTACGATGTGATTTGTTCTGACTCTTCCTCCTCCAAATCTAGATTCTGCATTTCAATAGAGTAATGGTTAGAGATGATAGAAATGATGTGAGCAGCATTTTTGGTCACTCTATTTTATAGATAAACGAATCTTACATTTTATTCGTTTATTAAATAACTTCGAACATTTTAGCCAAAATTTGACTGGCTGTTATGAAATCAATCAAGTCTTTATTCTTAGATTTTGTGAATAGTTCATGAATTACTTAAGTAAAGTTTATGGCTTGCAATTCAGTTAATTAATCGAATTCTTAAATCCCTTTACTTAGGAATGATTGCTGGTATTAATTCATACGAGCACCCATCATTTCGATAATAAGTTAGGCTACATAAGTGTATTCAAGATGGTGATACAATTTGATCAACTTATCTTGATTTTTATCTAGGAGAGCAGATTTCTCTTAACTAACAAATGAGATGATGCGTAAAGCAAAATACCATTATATTTCTACTGTTAACTGATTATTTAACAATTAAAACACTAATTCCCAATGAGTCTAAGTTTAGAGAAAGCATAATTACCAGAATTTGAGCATTAACTTTTTCAAGTTTGAGGTCAATTAATTCCCACATGATGGCATATTGATTGGTCAATTGTTCAAAATGTTCACTTAGCACATGCTCGTAGTCCATAAACATAACTTCTAGTAAACCAACAGTGCCTTGCACCAGGGTTTCCACAGCCAATGCATCGCCCAATCTTGCTTGTTTTACAAATAGTTCTGCCTCAAGCAACAGGAGAATATCACCTTGAGTCTTCTCAATCAATTGTTTAAGTGGATTTTACGGTTGACGATTATACCCTTCTGGCCACAGAAACATAAGATAATGTTATTATTATAAAAATACTCTTTCAAATATGTCTAAAATATTTCTTTCCTCCAGATATTGGACTGTCCTTTAAGTGTTTTTCTTCTTTGGCTTTAATGTAATCATCCCAGAATCCATCGTCGTTGATGTAGTAATCAACAGGAATATCATCCACTCTCTCCGATTTATCCACAGCCCAATCAGGAAGAGGAACATCATCCTTAGCAACATGTCTTGGAGTGTGTGCTCTCTGTTCTAAATACTTGAAGACTACATCTGGATTCTAAGTAAAAGATTAAACAAATTTGAATTACAATAGCAGTATCGACATGTTCATTTTCTTGATCTTGCATCAATCTTTCCTCATCGAATCTTGAAATCATAGGTCTGTATCCAGCTGATCCTAAATCATAGACTTCTTGATTCATTTCATCAAATTGGCAAGATAATCTGGCAGCATAATTCAAAGAGTTTTCTTTTTCAGCCAATGTCATCTAATTATTTGCGAATTCCAATCCTCTGTACACATTCTTAACATTGGGATTGTCTCTAATATGTTTAGGTAATGTCTAGTAATATGTATTCAAGGATCCAGATTTAACAGGTTCCTGTGGACTAGATTCTTGCTTACCAGTTATGATATCCTTCAATAATTAATATGCTCCAAATGATCTGAAGAATGACCATCTTTCCAAATAGTAAATCAATTCGGTCTTCTCTAAAGGGTACTTCTCTGGCAATGGTTGAACTTCTCCATCGGGTATATGAGTCTGAATTTTGATATTCGTATTTAATCCCAAATCTTTAATTGGATTCCTCTTCAATAATTGTTCCATCATGGTTTCCTTAACGAATAGAGCTGGTCCTGGAGCCACAGTCTCCCAATTTGACTCCTCATGTATTTCTTGCTTTAATCTCTATAATCTTTTTTTCAAGTCAAGTTTTGCTAGTGCTTTCTTTGTCCTCGATCTATAACCCTTCTTCTTCTTCATCATTATTTCAGGTTGTTTACCATATCCTTTTCTGACTAAATATTCAATTGCATCCACTGTTTTCTGAGTATGATTTTCTCTAAACCACTCTATAAATTTGAGATCAATTTTTACTTGTAAATCCAGGCTTGTCTTACAAAGGAAATTTTCCCTTGTCTGTACCTGGATATCTCTTAAATTATTCCATTTTTAAATCAATCAACATAGGCTTCTTAAATCTCATGTATTTCTTCCATTCAGCCACACTTCTGAATTTATAGATATTTTCCTTCACGTAACGATGTTCACCATCGATAAAGAATCTCCTCAGCATTCTCTTACCTTTCTTTCTTTGTCTATCCAGAGTTGCCAAGAATTATTTCGGCAATTTGGTGTCATCAATCACTATTAATAATAAAATGAATCATTACACAATTCTCCTTTGTTTTGTAATTTCAATACTTCTGCTTCCACTTTATAATCTTCTCCTACTTACTTTACCTATTTATCTAATGCCAGTTATTGTGCTCTATTAAAATGACTGAAGTTGTCCTTCTCGTTGAGATCAATTGGTTTTGCTCTCTATAAGAGATATTTCTATTTTAATTGATCTTCTTGAGGAATTGTTTATTATGGTTGGATTGGTTTTGGCTATCGTGAAATACTTTTATCAATTTCGACTAATTTATTGTCAACTTGAATCACATTCTTTTAATTCGTCTTGTACTTTTTCAAAAAAGCAGAAAGCGATTAATTCAAACGTGAATAATTTAGACAGAGTTTAAATCTGTACATAAATAAATTAATAATAATCTCAATAATCAATTTTTATTACCAATTTACTACGTTTTGATCTACGTTTTCTCACAAAGTTCACATTCATAAAATCAGTAAAATTCTGTGTCTCTTTGAATTGATTGAGTTGTTCAAGAATCTTAGAAGAATTCATATGTGTCATATAATTTTAATAATCCTGGAATTTGTCGAATTTCTCAAAAATATCTTTGTATGTACCCATATAAATCTGAGTGATTTGATCAATCCCTGGACTGACATCCTTCTAGTTTTTTGAAGGAGATTCACTGCTCGTCTATGACAGCGAAGAATTCTACTATGACAATTCAGAGTTTTCCTTAACACTATCAGTATCCGAATTTAACTATTATTCCTAATCCTGAGATGATTAATTCATGGATTTGAAGGATAAAGTCTTAGCAATATCTGCAGAGATCCTATGTTATTCAAAAATATTGATTTCTTCCTGAGTCTTCATTTTCGTATTTTGTTTTCTTTCAGGACTCGGAGTCTCCGATTGTTATGCAGACACATTCTTAGAAATATTGTCTACTCCAGTTTTAATCTTATCTTCAGCCATTGATTTAAAATTGATATACTGACCATTAAGAAAATCAGGCAATCTTTTAATATACTGAGATTGCTTTCTACCTTTAATATTCAAGACTGATTGCTTCCTTCCTGTTTATCTGACCTCATCTTTAGGCAACTTATGCACATTAGAAATATTATTCTATTACTCTTTTTACATCTACTACTGTTTTAAGGTTTGAATGTAATATTAAGAACTAATTTATAGGGATAGTTTAGGGTCTTTCAATAGATAGTAAAGCACTGTATCAGATATTTATGCCTCAAAAATGAGTGATGACAATCTTCTTTTTAAGTTATTTCTTGTGTGGAACTTCCTTTCTTACAATTGATTCTTACGATATTGAATGATTATTTTGGTTTTATTAGGAAAACCAGTTAACATCGGACATTAATAGAGCATGTGCGTAGATTTATTACACCCAACACAATGCAAATGAAATTCATCAAATCGACCAGAGAATTTGACTAAATCTTTCAATTAACAGTATTTTTCCTAGGATTAAGAAAGCTATATACATATCCAAATTTCTTGGCTATTATATTGAAGTCCATCTTGGATATTTTCAATATTCTTGATGATGTAGTTGATCTACAACTTATTTCATAGTTCTAATCTAAGAGAAACTCTTGCTAACCAAATATTTCGTCCTATCCAGTTATTGTCTGGATACTTAAAATAGTAGCAGAACCCTCTGGAATTTCGACAAAATATTCAATTTCCCCATCACACAAGATGTATAAAAAATTGCTAGGATCATTCTTTGAAAATATTGTATTGAATGGAACCAACTTTTCTTCAGTAAATTTAGACGCCAACGCTGATATGAAATCCTCATTAAAATTCTCTTTGAAGAAAGGGATCTTTGATATACTCTTCATGTTAAGGTCTATCATCATTTCCTATAATATTATTTATCTTACACTATGCAAATGAGATGGCAATTGTTAGTTGAATTTAACTAAGTCTAATTGATTTTCATTCTTTTAATCCTTCCATAAATATTCAAAAAATCTAAGAATCTTTATCTACAACTTACTGTTGTATCCCCTAACTCTAAGATACTATTTTAAATCATTCAAATCAACTCGAATTTAGTGATTCTTTGATTGCAATTACCCAATAATCTGGCCAATACAATTAATTGAATAACCAAATGTACAACATGAAAAAATAGCAACAAATATTAGAAACGACTTTTCAAATAGATTCTAAGGTGTAATATCACCATAGCCTATTGTAGTCATAGTGATTATACTCCAATAGAATGTACTGAGCTAAGATAAAATATAAATATACATATTTTATAATCCAAGTTTCATTGATTAGGTCATTTTGTAATAACCAAGAGGCTTCCTTGTTCAAAAGTCCTACATAGAATAATCCACAACAACAAATATGCGATTCGTAAAGAATCACGTAAATCAAACGGATTAGGTCATAGATGATCCAGTAATTGGTTGTAAGCTCTACTCTGTCTATGATGGCTTCAGTTATAGTTGGTATTGATATAGCCTTCAGAAGCATAAATAAATAAAGCGGGGAATCTTATAAGGCTAAAAAGTAAATGGAAGTAGGAACTAATATAAGTAAATTATTAAAAAAATCTAAAATTTTAAATGTTGAAATATACTATTTTTGTAAAAGTTGTACCAAATCTTATTTCTATCCTTAACTAGGTAGCCTGCTTCGTAATAGCAAGTGTTAAGCTAAATTAGGATGTCTATCAAATATAAAAAAAAGGGGACTTGGAATAGAAAAATTTCGCAAAATTCATAACTTTCAGGTGGGTAGTTTTCAAAATCAAAAGAAAATTTAACAGTTATATACAGTATGTTTAAATTGATGCTTATGAGTTAAAGAATATTCCATAACAGTAGTAAAATGGACTCTGGTTCAAAGATGAGCCTTAAATTGGTCATATAATCCATGACTCCTTTCATGTAACAAATCTTATAAAGGCGCTATTGTAAGAAATATTTGACGCGAGAGGATTATTCGGGTTTCTTGATAAGGTTGACATATTACCATATATTTAAAATAATCATGGAGCAAGTAATAATTGAAATCAGCTGCTTTATCCCCAATAATTCTAAACATATTTCTATCCAATAAAGAGAATTTTGATGCAAAGGGACTGCGAGTAATAAGTGATATAAAGCGAAGTACTTAGATTAGTACTAAGAGTGCTCTATCTCTCCAGATTTTATTTTGAAATGAGTTCATTCTATTAGTGTGTATAGTTTTCAAATTAACTGTCTTTAAGAATGCTGGCCTTAGCTATTATTTTGGGAGAGTCGGCTACGTTTTTAAAGGAGCACGTTCTGAGATGGATCCCAATTCTGAATTCATTTTTTCTATAGCTCACACAATTTAATATGATAAGAAAAATAAAAAAGGGATTGAGCATTAATTTAAAAACAGACCAACTTAGATTTCATTAATTAAGTAAATGAACAAAGCTGGAATTTGTATCTCATTTTGATGGAAAATCATTCAAAGAAAAAAAACCATAATAATGAATATCTCAATAAATTTACTAACTTGGTATAGTTATATAAATTTACGCTAATTAAACACCTTAGTATTACTTAATTAGTGAATTTAAGAACTTGCCTAAACTAATTAATATTATAAATATAACAATAAATAATAAAACATTCATTTTTTTCTTGTGTAATAGTCGTACAAAACGATTTAAATTGCTTCTGGAGATTCTATTTCAGTCCTTGTCATTCCATCTTCTGGTTTTTTATTTGGATCCACATTAATAACCTTTGTGAATAGTGCCAAATTAATACTTTTCTATCTCTTTTGTTTCTAAATAGTAACCCTTGTTATCCAGAATTAGCATCCACTTTGAAGTTAGGAGAATCATTTGAAACGCACTACCCAGTCCTCCAATTATAATAAGACAGATCCGTTGGTCTGGGTTACAACTTTTTCTTCCCTTCAAAATATATTTTAAAATCTTCAGTTTTCAAACGATGTGCATAATCAATGTAACCGCTTACTTCGCAATTAGCTGATTCCAATCTAATAAAAATAATTGTTAACAATTTTCCATTCAAGACTTTCAACTCTCTATTATTTACAAATATCAATTACCTTTCAGCCAAAGCTCTCAAAAAAGGTGATTTTTCAATAATAGAAGGATCACTAACTTCAGTGTGAGCAAGTGCCTTAGTTTTATCTTTATTTTAGTTTAATCTAGCTTCTTCCACAGCCTTCTTTTTGGCCTCAAATTGTTCGCGACTCAAAATTTCTGTCTTCGCATGATAACCTTGCTCTTTCAATTATCTGGCCAATTCGATGTCTTCTAAATAAAATAGATCCTCCTTTGTGATGTGAGAATCCAAGTATTCCTCATATGTTTTAAATTTATCAAGTGAAGTATCATAAACTTCACTATCAAAATCCTCAGCAATCATCATTTGTCTTTAAAGAAATTATTATAATAATCTAAAATCAAATAATTCCTTGAAATTACATTTCCTTAAAATTGTCCACCTATTTTCTATCCATCAATTGACATCAGCCTCTACAATTTAGTATTTAGAAGAAATTCATAAGTTAAGTTCATTTAGTATAATGAAAATTCTACATATATATATATTCAACTTGGAATCAAAAAAGATAATGGTCCTTATTTAGGGATAAAGAAGTTATTTCTAATAGATGAGGCTGTGGTTGTGTTGGATTAAACTATTCCTTTTTGGTTTGAGATTGTTCTTGTTTGCAAACTCATTCTTCTATCCTATGGATGTTCTTGGCAGGTTTGGTAATTTTCAAAATTTGTACTTTCATTTATTTGTATTGAAAGTTGCTTTTTATTTAATTCAAAATGCTGAATTTGAATTTCTTAATTGTTCGGATTAGTTTTACAGATTTTCCATTCAATTTGTTGTTATTATTTGATTTCTTAGAAGTTAAGAGTGTTCAGTTTATTTTATAATTCTTAATTGATTTATAAATATCCTTTTAAATCAATAAATCTTCGCACTTATTTCATAGCTCTAATCCTTTTTTCTTGATCATCTTTCTAATCAATTGAATGAAATAAAGCTATAATGTCAATAATAAGTAAATAGAGTATTTCCTTTATGATTGGAATATTGGTCTTTAGCAATAAAACTTCGAGTTGCCTATTCATTTTTAAAATGTTGTCGATCTTTTCAAAAACATTTTTTTGTGATTTGAGATAAGAATAATATAATAGAGCAACAGAAGCCATTAAGAGATCTGCTGGATCCTTGCACTATTGATCAATAATTTTATCTGTCAATTGAGGTATAAGAACCCTATTTAGAACATGTGCCAAATATAGGGATTTGAGAGCATTTAAAGGTTTTAGAGAGTGTTGCAATCTTAGTGAAATCTTTCGAAGTGCTATTTTGGGGTCAACATTACTGTATTCGCCTTGTAAACAATTATGAAGTATCTAAGTGAAAATAGCGGATTAACACTACTTGGATGTGTTTTGCCTTAGGTACATCATCAATTAAGCATTTGAGCCAAGATGATTCAACGATGTCTCTGTTAAAGATTGTTAAGTTTCTCTTGATATTATTAAACATATTAATTATAAAAGTTTCAGTCAATGCTTTTGAACATGAACCAGGAGGCAACTCTTAGGCAATGGCTTCAAGTATTAACTCAATAATGAAACAGCCCTATAGCCATAAGACATACATGAAAGAGGTATGGCACTCCATCCTAAGAATGTCTTGCTGGCATCAAGTACCTCAAAGATCAAAAATGCCAAGTCTGGACATCTAATATTGTACTTATAAATAAAGTTAAATTAAGGATTTAATCCATTTTGCGAGATGGTTGCGATTTACGGTTTGTTATTTTATTCATCTTATAATAGGCCTCTGATAGAAATTTTAATTGAGGGGTTAACCTTCGCATTTTAATCCTTTTAAATAAAAGAATTAAAATACATTCAATAATCTAAGATGATAACCAACTAATATACTGAGAGTGAATGACAATTGAATAGAAGTAAATTCATTGATCTTTTTCTTTCCATCTGATCTCATCCATTATGGTTTCAACACATATCCAGATTCAATCCCTCCATTCTCCATAAATTTACACATATTTATCAGCATCGGCATGTCATTCTTCTGAAAATTGAGTGCCACTATCTATGATCCACTATTGAAGGCTGGAACAGGGTCATAATTACTGGAATCTACTCTTGAACCAGATGGATAAATTCGAGTGAAATACTTTCTATGAAAATCAAGGAGACTTTCATTGACTTTACTCTCCTCCAAAGATGAGATTTCCCAAACTGTTCTGATTTATTGTTTAATTGGTGCTCCAAATAAGGCTGTAATAGAGCTCATCTTAAGACTTTCAGATTTGTCTTTTTTAGCCTTGTCTATGGAGACATCTTCATCCGAATCCACTTTTAATGGTATTTGCACAATTTGACATCTGGGATTAGGTGCATCAAATTGAATTTGAGTCTCAATGTTTTAAATTTTGTATTTAGGTCTCAATGTAGTTTCTGTCTTCGTTTTATGTATTATTTTATTTGGCTTGATCTCCTCCTCTATCTAGAATATATTAGAAGATTGTCGATATTAATTGATAGGCAGTCCATGATCTTGTCTCTTAAATGACTTTTACGATCTTGGTTTTAATGTACTTGGTGTGTTCAGGTATTATTCTACTTAAACACTTGAACTAGGTTTTTTAGCAATGTCTGGACTATCAGATTCTTCAAAAGGAGGTGGAATTACGTTGATTGGTGATATCGAAATGAATCTTTCTCGATATTGTAGACTCGATTTCATTTTACCTCTATGCTTTATGATTACCTTATAATATAGCTTATTTAGTTTTGGATAATAATCAGAAGACTGGTAATCATCAGGCAAAAGTAGGAGATTGTCATTTAGATACGTTTTTAATATGTCTGTCATAACATCCTGTTGCTTAACACAACAATGCACTTCAAGAGAGAGAATCAAGGGGTATTTTGAGTATTTAAATCCATATTCCTTGATGGTTTCGATAACAGATTCAAATGATATTTTTGAAGTCATTGTAAATCCATGATATATTATGGGCTGATTATTATCTCCATCCCAACAGTCTAATTCCACGCATCGACAACCCTTCTGAAAGGCATTTATGTAGGCCTGGATGGAGCTCTCACTTGTCAACTGATCCCCCATTAGATAGGTGTTATGCGAAGAATTGATCCAATAATCAGTCAAAGGGAAATCTTCAGATTGGTAGATTTGTGTCTTCTGATAATCAAACAATTGATTGTAGGTGCTCAATAGATAGTTTAGGAATTCTAAGAAGGATAATGAAAAGCTGTTTCCATCTTATTTTGCAAACAATCTAAATGCATCTTCACATTGTTTTTGATATGGGGATTATTCATTTGTTAAGAATTTAATAAATTCTTATTTGTTCATTTATTGAATTGCATATCTATCAAAAAGAAATCGCACAAAATCCTGATTCATTAATCTTTTTAGTAGATCTTGATAATCAGAATTTGAAATGTATCCTTTTCTTTCCAAATCGTATTGATTAAACAGACTTTTTAGCTGTGAATAGATTTAGAAATACTTACTTCTTATTTTGTGATTGACAATTGCGGTAGCATTCCTTTAATTTATTTTAAAGTGATTTATTCAACTATCGGATTATCATTCGTGCTTTTTACGTCTCTTATCAAATTGTGTTCTGCAACATCAATGAAATATTACAAGCCTTGCCAAAATAAATCTCTTTCATCCATAGTGTTAAATAATATGGTGTGCTTCTTACTGGCGAAAGTTATTTACAGAGTTCTTTGATAAGGCAGGTTTTAGAATTATTCCGTTGTTGGAATTTCCCTTAATTCAATGATATCTAGCAATGGAATTCTACATTATGCAAAGGGTCTTCCAGAATGGAGGTATTACAAATAATCCATGTCTTCCTCGTATAAATAGTATAATCTAGAGATCGGTTTCTTATTGGATTTGTTATATTTCTGAACATGGCATCCATAGACGATCAAATTCACTGCAGCACTCAATGTTCTCTGATCAAACTCTTTCCTATCGAATTTTGATGCAGAACTCTTACGTCCTTTCATAGTGGCTAACATCTTAATAAATTAATATAATTCAAATTATGTCTAATTTAACTTTCTCAGGAATAAGAACTCTCAAAGCAAGGGTTGATGAAGACGATCAAAATAAAAAGAGACATCCCTTTGATCTACAAAAATATTAGCAAATTTTAGAATAAATCTCCACTACCCATTAATTTGATATGGATCTTGAAAACAGGCTCAATCAATTGGATTAGACTGAATAATCTAGGCCCACTCTTGATAAGAGTTCCTTTCTCAACAAACAATATGCGAAATACATTGAAAAGGGGTCAGATTTACAATTGTCCAAAGTAGATTGCATAGACCCAGAAGACGAAGTGTGTACACACAAACAAACCAAGGCATTATTGACCTTGATAAAGGGCAGACCAGTCAAGTTCACAGAGTTTTACAAAATATTATTACAAGAGTACTCAATTGAATTTCAAAATGCGGAGCAAAAATTATAATTTAAAGAAAATTTAAAAAATAAAATTGTTACTGTTGACCCAAACATTGTCTCTTTGAATGCTCTTCAATTGAGCACCAGAGACAAAGGAATCAAGGGGTTGATTGAAGAAATAGCTGAAGAAACCTATCAAGACATTAATAGGAAGGAAAAGTAGAAGATCAACAATGAAATTGTGGATGAGTTGGAAAATGTTAAATAGTTACTGGAGAAAAAATAAGTGATGCAAATCAAAAAAGAAAAAGAACTAGTAGAATATGAATACTCGCTCCAAAAATTTAAATCTGAAATGTCAAACAGTATTTAATAAGTGTATGACATTCTAAGTAAAATGATGGAAGAATAATATTAATAAAAATTAAGTAATTTAAATAAAAAGTTTAGTAATTTGGAACATCAACTGAAATCCAAAGTTAAGCTTATTGAACTGAAAGGTTCTTCAATTTAAAAGAATAATTCTACCTATAGTTAAGAAATTTAAAGGTTGAAGTAGAGGAACACTCAATTAGAAAAATAAGTTGAATCTTAGAAAGTTAGGATATTGGAATTAGAAAAGAAGCTTTCCTTAGAAAAAGATAATACAATTTAGTTATAAAAAAAGTTAGAGAAAATAAACTAGAAATTAATTGAATAGAAGGAATAAATAAAAGAATAAATTTATTAAACTGAATAAAATGAATTAGTATTACCTTTAAAACAATAATAATAAATATTGGAATAACCAAAATAATAACAGTAATAATAATTATAACCACAAGCAGAACAATAAAAAAAAACAACAAGTAACTCTGATAATGGAATCAAATAAATTAAAGTGTTTTAAAGTGTTTTTGAATCAATATTTCTTGGATTAGACCAATTGCAAATATAATTAGGAATTAATAATCAAAAGTGGAATTAAGAACTATTACCTTGCTGCTTATAGGATAATTTAATAGATCTTCTAGGTAACTTAATGGCAATAGTGATTAATAAATAAGGATTTTAATAAATGTATAAATTGCTGTTATAACTATCTTACTTTTATTTTAAAAATACTTGTTCCTCAATTAATTGTTAACAAGTAGAGGAGCTCATAAAAAATCAAAAAAAATAACAAAGTTGCAAATATTACATTGGGATTCACGATTCAAAAAACAGGGAATTTATACTCTAATTGAAGGCATTATTAGAAAAGAAAAAGAAAAATTAAACTTTAGTTGCTATGATCTTACTATTATATGAGCGAGATATTGCAATATCAATAAAATATCTTTCTTAAGAAATTGTATTTATGTATTTTTAATATTTAGTGTAATGAGGATGTTCAGAAATTCATTTTAGACAATGGTTTATTGGATATCTTTGTGATAAAGATGATTGATGATAGAAATATGGTTCAATTATTATTAGAAATAATTGCTTAAGGTTAGTTTTAGAATTAATTTTTATTACAATTGACTAAGCACTTTGAAATTTTGTTAACCTTACTGCATTGTTAAGATTTAGAGTTTTGTGAGCAGTTGTCTATAGTGTTATAGAGAGTGCAATATTACAACAAATAAACTATTAATAATAGTTTTAGGGGATTAATAGAGAAGAAAATGAATTGCGATTCGAAATTTGAGTTGTTGAAATAAAATTTATAATTTATATTATAATGAATTAAGATGTTAATAATGTTGCATACGGCTAAGGCTATTTGATCAATAGCAAAAATGAGTAAGTTATCCAAATAAATAAAACCTATGATTCCTTTGTTCAATATGAATAAGCTAGAAGTGAAACACAAAAGAGAACATAAATTTCAGATCCAACCATATGCAAACTTGTGAAATTTACTACGAGTGAGTAGAAATCGTTTTGTGGTCAACTCTTCGGAATATCATTGTAATATTAATATACAGAAAAATGTATTGGAGAGATGAAGAAACTCAGCCAGTTTGATTGTCTATAGATAATTAGAGATGTAACACAAGCATTGTTGATTTTCATATCCAAGAGAATAAGACATGGTCAGTTGAGTCCTCAAACAATATTGGCAACCAAAAATAATAGATACCAATTAACAGATATTCGATTTATAACTGACATGTATGAATACAAGATGCAGTTAATTGGATTTACAAATTAATGTTATTTGGCTCCATTTCTAGTCTACGAATTGGGAAAGAGGACGATGAACCCTATATACAATTATGAGAAATCAGAAGTATTAAATTTACTTATTAAGGTTTTTTCTTTAGGTTTGGTAATCCTGGAATTAGCACTTCAATAATCTGTCTAATCAGTTTATGATTTATCCAAATTCCAAGTCTCTTAAGATGTAATCAATACATATTTGAGAGTATTGTCTCAACAATTTTAGCCCTCATTTGTTGATCTATTAGCAAAGATGCTCTAAGTAGATGAAGAATAAAGAATCGATCTATATTAATTAGAAAAAGTGTTGGGTCAAAAGCAGAATTTAAATACGACAATGAATTCAATAGGCACTCGCGCTCAAATGGATAAGGGTGTAAACAGCGCAAGTCTAAACAATAAATATCAAACACAGAGTCCTTCTCCATCCTAGAACAATGTCAATAAATCAAATGCCTATCATATTTAAAATTCATATACTTCAAATAACTACAGCACCACACATTTAGAAAGAAATCAATAAGAATAAAAAACTCCTCAAACTCAAATGACTTTCTATGTTCCACAGAGACAGTAATATAATACTTAATCAAATTACCATTCGAAAGCTCCTACTCAATTGAATTCATCCCAGTTCTATGAGAGATCTAGAAAACAGAGCCCTGAAACTGCGGATTCCTATCATTTTAGTGATAACAGAAGAATAAAAACTGAATATGACTATCAAATCTCCCATAACCTTCATTAACATAGCTCAAATAGCTTCATCTCTCCTGAAAGGAAGTAAGATGCTCAATTAGATTAACTATTTAATTAATTTGGAGAGAAGTTGTAAAAGGTTAAATAAAAAATACATCATCTTAGAATAAATACTCCTACATCTTAGAGTCAATCATACATTAATCAATCCTATCACTCATAATTTATAGAATCTGTAGATGAATTTCCAACTTTCAAACCAGATTCTTTGCCAGACAAAATTGATGTTGCCATGGATCAAGGGTAATTTTAGAGGGAGTTTCATAATTTTTAATCTAAGAATTATAATTTTAGAGCATTGGAAAGGCCAAATTATCATCCAAATTCATATTATGATGACATGCAAGGAGATGCTACATTACCAACTTCAGGAACTATTCATATGCACAGTAGTGGACCAGCCACACTTAGTGATTTTTTTTTGAAAAAAAAATGATAGTATTCTTATTAATTATTGTTATATAAATGTAAAATGGGTCAATTCCATATTTTTTTGAATACTTACAAATAAGAGTATTTAATTTGGTTAGGCTAAATTAAGATTAAAAATTATATTTTACATTATTGATATAATAATAGTTTATTATTCCCATAGCAATTCCAAAAACAAAATATTCCCAGTAATCAATTTTCATCACCAAATTTCTTTTCTGTAACATATGCCAAACTGTTTCTAAGAATTTTGGGGCTAAAAAGATAGTTATTTCAGCTCTTCTATTTAATTTTTCTCCAAAAAGAAAAACCCCTGAAAACAATCCAGAAAAACTTAAGGATATTCCTTGGTTAATTTAATTTAATGATTACTATTGTTGAATTCCAATGTTCTCAGCACACAAAAAACGTATTTACAAGCAGATATGTAGCCTGCAACAAAAAATAAAGAACCACAAAATTCCAATAAAAATTGCTTTAATGTCTTGCCTGGACTATTAATATTATGCTATAAAATATTACTTCTATTTTAATTTCTTTCGTTAAAATAATAGGAGGGGGATTAAATGAATTGGAATATAATATTTGTATGAATTATTCCAAATTTTTACAAACCTTAGTACAGCATCAACCAAGCATGATCCATCATGCATGTCTTCACACTTTAGTAACCCACCATTGATGATATGTATTTGCTATTCTACACTCATTGGAATGTCCTAGAAACATGTTATGAGATTTTACTCCAATCGGCTTAGGCATTGATTAATAATTATTTATAATAATCAAAATCAAATATCAAACTTCGTCACTTTTGGAAATTTAAGCATGTAATTTTATAAATTATCACGTGATTACAAATTCAATAACTTAAAAAATTAATCGACTTCTTAATACTTTAGATAGTGTTTATTTGTATAAATATATCAATTTAAACTGATTTTACAATTCAATTTGTGAAAGTATTATAAATAATCCAATATAATCTCTTCATTATGATCTTAATAATTTAAAGTCTTCAAATATAATTTTTATTCAAAGAAACTAAATTGATCTCTAGATATAACTGATCAATTTTATTTTCTCATTAATACAATTGACAAGTAAAATGATATTTAAAATTCAAATTTTTCTTAAGAAAATAAAGTTTAACTATCACATGATAAATTGATTATCATAAGAAAATAGCTTAACCAATTTTATTTTAAAATTCTAATTTAAGCTGCTTGAAAATTAATATTTTAATCCAACTCATTAAATTTCAGGTGTTCCAATACATAATGTATTTTTCTGATTTAATATTTATTTATTTTATTTATATTTAATTTTTAGATTTTATATCATAAATAAATCAACTATTTAATTATTTTTTTTTGTAATTAAAATCAGCCACTTCAAATAGAACACTAAAGAAAAAGAGTGATATATAATAAATAACTTATTGATAAAGGAACATAATTGAGGTTAAATTATTTTTAGATTAGCAATATATTAAATACAGCAATTGTTTAAAATGTGGATAAAGGAGAATTATAGAATAAAAAAGATACTTGTTAGTAATAGTAATTAAAATAGCAAATTTATGTCTTTAAACAATTATTAATTAGATAAAGTGAATTTATCATCATCCACAATTGTAGAGTAAGAATTTAAAGTTATCCAATAAATTTTTCTTTATAAGAGAGACAATCAAATTAGTTTAAACCTGAAGTATTTTATATTGTGGAATTGATTAAATCCAACTATAAAGACAAGATGATGATGGAAGGGATAAAAAAGATTTATTTTTAAATTTCATTTTTTCTTTTTATTGTTTTCCTTTTCAACTTATTCAATAATTATTTTATTCTACTCTTCTATCTTCTAAAATAACTGTTAAGAAGTTCCAAAAACTTATTATTGTATGTATTCCTCAAATTCATTTGGTTTTTTCTGCTCATTGTCTTATTATGCATTTTGTTCTTGATTATCTTATAGTTCGTCTTCAACTTCTTGATTTTCTTTTTCCATTTTGATTCTTCTTTTGGCATATTTTTCCTCCTCTTCTGAATCAACATCTGCATATTATTTATTCTATTTATATCAAATCAAATACATTTTAAGGTATAAAATTTGCTTATGACAATGGAGGTACAAAGGTGGGAATATCCAAAACAACATTATAAACTATGTCTAATCCATCATCAGATAATGCTTTGAAATAGAATAAATCATAATGGGCGATATAATCATGTAGCCAAGTCAGGAGAGTTCTAACTTCTAAGGAATTTAATTCACTTTTGTGGAAAACTAATAATCTTTGGAATTCCTTGATGTCATCAGCTTAATTCTTTTCTTAAAAGCATTGCTTGATATATTTTGCATTTCTGTAAAAAAAGAGATGGAGGAGCATATTTACAATTAATTCTTTTTTCTCACTAAATTCTTTGACAAATGAAACTTATGTCAAAGCATACTCATTCATAATTTGAATATCTACAGGTCTTAATTTTTGATAGGAATCTAACCATAAAATACATATGATACCTTCATATTTTAGATATCTGATTAGACTGTCTCTAATGGATGAGATATGATTTTATGCAAGTATTGATTCAGCAATTATAATTCTGATACCAGAAGGCAAGGCTTAGATTTCAATCTTTCTTGAAGATTTATGTGATGACTCTGTCATCTTTCTTCCTATTTTCCTTTAAGTTGGAGTTTGTTAATTTGAACGAGGTGAAAACATAAAAACAATTTATTTATAAATTAATTACTATAATATTAAAGAGCAGAATGGAAAATTATAATCACTTGACCTTGTAAAATGTTTTCATTCTAGTATCATTATAATAGGGTATATTTATTTAATTAGTTTGGCCATAATCCACTGACTTCTATCTTGTGGACTCGTGACCATTTGTTCCAAATCTACACTAATAATCACTGATTCCTCTAGGTCTAACTGATGGAGTGATATTTTTTCCATAATTAGGATCTCTTAAAGTTTAATTCAAATCTAATTTAAAATTTTCAAGTTAGGGTTTTTTTGAATCTACAGAATGGATTTTAGGTGATTAATTCAAAGTTGTAGTTTATTGAGAATGCAGAGAGTTATTATTATAACGACCTCTGAGATTGATAGGAGATTCATCATGAGGCTTAGGTCTAATAACAGGCAGGGGTTTATTGTTCTATTTAGTGCCATAATCGGAAGTAGAGGCATGTTTGGGTGGAAGTGGTATAGGAGTGAATATGTCAGAGCCAATATCTATTTTTGTAAAGCTTAAAAATATTACCAGCAAAAGATTTTCCTCCGTTGAGTAGATGTTTCTTTAATAATAAATAATACATCGTCGTCACTTAATTGTGTCTATTGCCTTCCACGCATTTTTCAATATAGTCTTGCGCGTAACCCAATTTAACTAATTATTTCAAAATATCAAAATCTAATGGTATTTTATGAAGTCCAACAATAATTCCCATTTACAATGGAGCCTTGTAATTATTAGTCATCCAAGGGTGTCTTCTGATGTCTGTAATGGTGTATCTTTTTAGAGGATCAGTTTATAAAATACCAGCAATTAAATTCTTGGCAGGCAAAGAAATTGCATTGGGACATTTGTATTCCCCTGCCAATATTTTCTTATATAATAAATTTGTATTGGCCTCTTCAAATGGCAGATGACCAGCCAACATAGCAAATAAGATAACGCCAGCACTCCAAATATCAGAATTCAATCCATTGTATTTTTTACCAGCTATCATTTCAGGTGCTGCATAACAAGGTGACCCACATGCTGTCTTTAGAAATTCATCATTGGCATATAAATTTGATAGTCCAAAATCAATAATTTTGACTCTTTATTTATTCTCCAACATCAGATTCTCAGGTTTCAAATCTCTATGCACTATCCTCAATTTATGCATGTACTCTATCCCTTGAATCAATTAACCAAAGAGCTTAGCAGCTTCAGCATCTCTCAGTCGCTAATTCTAGACTATGTAATCGAATAGTTCTCCACCATTGACATACTCCATAACTAGAAAGAGTTATTTCTAAGTTTCTATTATCTTAGTATAATGGCATAGTACTTCATATAATTAAACTAAATTGGGATGTCGGATTTATTTAAGAATCTGAATTTCCCTTGTAACCCTTTCGATGTCAGAGGCATCAACTATTTTGCTTTTTTCCAAGATCTTAATTGCCACTTTCTCTTAAGTGATTTGATGGGTTGCCAACTTCACTTTACCAAAAGTACCCTCTCCTAAGGTTTTGCCTTAATCTTAAATTGGATATGAATACCAAAAGTATATTATCCGATTGATTATTATTTATTCATTATATTAATGTTTAATTCAAATGAAAATGTACTCGAAGAGAGACTCCCATAAAATTACATAGATGTTAAACTAACACTTTGGAGGAAGTCATCAACAATCCAAGACTTCAAATAATATTCGTTTTTTAACACTATTCATATCTATAATGATAGATTATTGATATGCTATTCACAAAAGACAGAATTGCATGGAATCTATATAAATAGAGAGAAATTTACAATTGAAGAACACTTTGTTTTTTAGGGAGAACAATTTGACTATCAATTTGTGCATCCTCAAACTTACTTTACTAAAAACTGCATTTGGTTCATATCTTACAACAGAGCCACTTAATAGTAAATATTTTATGCTGATTTACCTACTAAAACAATATTATCTATCAAAAGTGAATACAAACCACAATTTAGAATTAATTTCTCATTTACGTAAATAGCTGATTTATCATTTTATATTTTTGGAGGCTTGGATGAACAAATGAGACTGTCAAACTAATTAGATTTCTTTTAAGTTGCTTAATGTGATTTTACTCCTGTGAATTTCAAAGGACAACCTCCTTCACCAAGACATAGTCATCTGGCTTTTGTGAATAGCAATAAATTAATCATTGCAGGTGGTTCTCAGTCGACCAATTTATTCGAAAGAACATGCTTGCAAGACATGTACTCATTGGATCTAAAAACCTATACATGGACTCAAGTTAAAACTAACATACCAAAATCCATTGCCTTTGGTCAATAGGTTTCTCTTAATCAAAACCAATTAATTTATTTTGCAGAAGAAAATGGACAAACCACTCATTACCTTTTATCTTTCACTGACAATCAATGGACCTGCATGAGATCTTAGAAAGAAGTGTAATACAATTTATTTTATCTCATAGACCTTCCTATAAATATCGAGCATGTGCTTGTTTAGATATTAAGAACAATCAAATTCTACTGTTTGGGGGATACAACTTCCAGAAGAATAGTGTCAATTGTAATGTTATTGAGAGATTGCAAATTATCACCAAAGTAATTTTATATTAAAAAATGCGCTTAGGATTTTAAGGAATAAACATTATTGGATTATAATGGAGATATCATCAACATTAGCAAATTTGAGAAACAATTATAATAATAACAGCAAAATCTCTTATTTCAAGAAGACAATAAAGACAACGATTAACAAGAAGAACTCACATTTGAAGAGTTATTGGAATAGGAAAAACAATTGCAATAACTCCAACTTGATGAAATCAAATAGGAAACCAAGAAATCTAATAAGAAAAACAATAAAAAGAAAAATAAATATAAATCTAAAAATTGATTATAATGCATTTATGTGATTTTTTTATAGAATGTGCATAAATAGAACAGAAAATAGAGCAAAACAGATAATTCTTAATTTAGCTACCCACCTTCCATCCTTATAAAGCATTTCTTGAATTACAGGATGGAAATAACAAAATTACAACTACCTCATTATCATCCTATCTAAAGAGTTAAGGATTATTGTGTACAGAGTAAGAATGTTCAATTTTCATTTAAAAACCATTCAAATATGTTGATTTTTTAAGGACAATACTCCCTTCAGATCAAACCTTAAGAAAAGTAATATCAATCCAAGAACCAAAACAATAGTTATCACCAGAAACCCAATTGGCTTTGGCCAGACATCTAAATTAATAAATTGATCTAATGAATTCCTTGAAAACATTTAAAAATGTTTTTTTTGAGGGAACAATTCAAGATGTTTAGAAATATTTTAAAGATAATCTAGCCTTTATTAGTGAAAAGGAATTAGAATAGATCTCAAGATTTCTTGATTAATAAGGCGATGGAATCATTACCACAGCTCCATTTATCAAAAAAAAAACCGATGATTACGATTTTACTTTTTCTACTCCAAAATAAGCAAAACCCAATTTACAATCTATGACTACTCAAAAAAAGAAGGAACACAAATTGACTTACAATGGAAGAAGCAACAAAAAGCCGATTCAAGATTTGAATAACAGGGACGATAATTATTTATCAATTGAATCTCCCTTGATTCCTTTGGTAGCACTTATGAGGCGAGAGATTAAGTTAAACTCACTTAAGAAAAGACTTTTAAGTTAGAAGTCATTTAATTTCTTAGATGCTTTCAAGGCTTTGGATCGAAATTCAAATGGATATATAACAATGCAGGATTATGATAAATTTTTGGAACAATAACCAGGAACTTCGAAGTATTTATTTCAATACAAAACGGAATTACAATTTAGTGACTTCTTAAATTTAATGATGCCTAATGAAAATATATAAATATCGAATAAGCTATTTGTAGATAAACCCATTGAAGAAATATTCTCTAATTCAACTTTGTAATTATTTAAAGAGTATCTTGAGTTACTGTAATCACCTCCTCCTAAATTGAATGGTTCAAAAGATCTCTTTAAACTGATTGATTCGGTAACAAGAGATAACTATATAAGTTCTACTGATGTATCTAATTTTACTTATTAGTTTAGCTGCAATAGTATCTTTATATGAATGGTCTTCGATATAATGCCTCTGAAGTAAGCCTACTCATAAATAGGTATGATCATAATAGAGATGGGAAACTGTGTTTCTTTGAATTTTAAGACTTGTGATTCAATTTATTATTATTTAAAATAATGTTATCCATTATTAAATTTTAATATTCACGAAGAAAAGAGCATTTGGAGTAGTTTGAAAAAGAAGAAGCTGCAAGACTAAGAGAAAGGTACCAATAAACTAAAGCACAACACTCAGTGGTGTCAGATTTTATAAAAATCATCAAATGGAAGGCCTTGAAATATGCAATCTTAGCATTTGGGGCATATTTTGCATATTAAATGTATGACACTGCAGATATATACTTTGACAAAAAAATACGGATTTTACCATTAAAAGCATAATATGAAAGGCCTCTAGCAAATACCACAATAAATCTATTGAAATTGGAAAAAAACCTTGAAATGGATTGTGAGTTAGCTGAGAAAGTCAAGCCTTATACTTTATTCGTTTTGGATGAAAATTATCCTATTTTTACTTTGCTTCCTAATGATGTTATAATTGCAAACAAGAAATTGTTGCGATAAATTAACTCTCAATAAATTTAATAATTAATATAATTTTGCAAAACTCACAATGAATTGAGGACATCTTGCAATTTATTGGATTTAAAATACATACCAACATTGACTTTTATGAAACTAAGGAGTTTTATCAATTTAAAGAAGATGAATCAGATCATCTTAGCAAGAGAATATTTCTTTTTGCCAGTTCCTGAAGAATTGGAAATTTAGAATGAAGAAATTTAACGCTTAATGAGATAATATAAAAATGTTGAATAGGGTCCACTTTCATTTATTTTATAACATTAATTTATTTTATGAATATAAATTAATAATAGTATTATTCAGCTTTCATCATTTAACAATGGTGGAGACGAAAAATGAGCAAGAAACAACATTGCAGAATAAAAATATATTATACTTCCTTAACTGGTTAGAGTAATAAGATAAAGTCGAATTAAACTAAAGCGTTTTTGATATTGGATTAGAAATAATGGGCTTTGTAAAAAATAGATGTTGCGAATGATAAAAAAAGTGTTTAATTTGTTTAGGCTTTCAAGGAATATGGATATGAATTGCCTTTGATTTTTATTGATGATATGTACATTGGAGATGGGGATAAATTGCAGGAATTGGAAGATAATTAGTTTCTAGATGAAATATATGATCAACAATATCTCGAAAGATGTTTATTATGCAATATGGATAGGAAGAGTGAAGATTAAAAGCAGTGTAGCGATTGTAAATAAAATTTGTTATTTTTTCGAGTGATTTGATTTAATATTAATCAATATTCATTATTTACTTAATTTTTTTATTCTATAGTATTTATAGATAAAGTAGTAATTACTCAATGCAACAAGTTGAATTATTGATAAATTGACAATCAAATGTTCAAATACATCGCTGCTTCCAAATATGAATAACAATGAAGATATGGCAAAACATATTGAATAGATAATATAAATTGTGTCCACCATATATATCAGAGATGAAAATTCAAAGCATAAAAATGAAACAATTGAAGAAGTCAAGCCTGAGGCACAAAACCCCAACATGGCAGCAAACAACTAAAAAAAAAAATAAATGTTGGTTCTATAACTTATTACCACCCAACTAAAAATAAAACTAAATTGTAAGATTGTCAAGGTGAAAATCATCCACACTATTTTATCTTTAAAATCTCCAAATATTCCTATAGCAAAACATCCAAGAACATAACCCAATCCAACATAAAAGAAAATAAATTCAATTTCAAATGAGCTGCTACTGTCCTCCTTCTATGCCAAAAACATTATATAGTTGAGCATTTATATATAAATGAAGCCTTCAAGCAATGCTACTGTCAATACTAATGGCAATAAATAGAGAGCATTTCTTCTCCATAATTCCTATGAAGTGTATTTTATACATTCTAAATATGATTTATTTTAATAAACATTGAATTCCTCTTTTTCAATTATCATACTCAAATTGCTTGAATCTAAGGAAAAGCATTGAATCGTCATGTTATTCATAATCTGTTTGAGTTCTTCTTCTGACTTAGCTTTTTATTGCTGATTTAAACTATCAACTTATATTCCACTCACAATTAATTGTCTTAAAGTATTTACCTTGTCCATTTGCGAACTAGTTTTCGTTTCAATCAAACTTAGAATTTACTCTTTAGTCCTTCTCAATCTAGGGTGATTGGGCTCAAAGGTCGTTAAAAATAACAGACTTAGAACTAGTTATACAATAGATATATAAAATAATCTGCCAATTGCCTCAATTGTTGCTCTACTAAATATTTCTGCGAAAAAGCTTCCTAATATCCATTAAAAGCTATGGCTAAACTTATTTTTGTATAAATTACATGAAATAGAGTGAACAATAATACAATATCTTCTCATCTCCAAATGATAAGTTAGATAAATAATAAAGCATCCCGAATAAAAATATTACTGATAATATCCCAGAACAGATTGAACAAAGTATCCCAATTATATAAATCGCCCAATCAGGACAACCAGAACTTGAAGCCAAAATTGCAGGTAATATAAAGATTTGAGGTCCCAATGATCCTACCATCAAGATAATTCTGAAAGTAATAAAATTTACAATCTTTGGCAGTTGGGCTAACCCAATGAAAGCCACTGTTTAATAGCAAAACCACATCAAATTACCTAGATTGTTTTTATCCCCTGGAAACCTCTTGGCAAATATGTCTTATTAACACATTTTTCCAGCAATGTTAAATGATATAAAAAATACGTATATCAACAAAGCATGTAGAGCCAGAGGAAAGTTCTTGTCCGAAGTTGTGTATTCTGACTTCCTAATATGAGATTTGAACTCCCTATATTATTACATTAAAAAAATATTTAATGCAAATTTTATCTGATCTACAATATCTCCAAGACAAGTTTTCACAATAATCTTCATAGATTAGATAGCTATTCACAGAAATCTAACTAGCCTAATAGACTTTGTAGTCATTAAAAAAACCAATCGGGTAGTTGAGATAGAGCAAATCGACTATTATTTTACATTCCACTTATTAGGATTCAACTCAGAGTCCGAACAAAATCTCAAGGAATGCTTCTCTCAAATAGGAAGATTTTATTGAATAATGTCTAAAAAAAATTGAATAGGCCAATAAAAATAGCAACACAAATGCGCCATCTCCTCAACAACCAAAATAAGCCAACAGAATTAAGGGTAGATTAGAAAAACACATCCCAGAAATGAAGACATAAGATGAATAAATTCCATTACCTACAACCAGTTTGCAGTCTATTTTCTAAGCAAGCAATAGTCCTCAACAAAAACTGTCTAAACTAATGCAACTCGATGACTTTAAGACTACAGCAAATTAATAAAAATAAGAATATTTTGATATCCATGAAGAAGGATAATTATAAAATTGAAAATATTCAACTTTCCATTATTTCATAGTACAACTATTCAAATTCTAATAAATAAATAGTAAAAGTACTTTCGTCTTGTTGTCTTTTATATTTCTATTCCAACAACTCGAAAAACCCAATGTACTCAGACTTTTCAGCATCTGGAGTCCATGTATCCACTAATTCAAATAAAGAATCAAATAACTCAGCTTTTGTCATAAAACCATTTCCTTTCGAATCATGCTCCCTTCATTATAATAACAAAATACCAATCCTCAAGCAACAAAAATTTAATCTCCTCCTTGTCCTCTTCGACATCCTTTCTTAATAAATATGCCAATCTTATATGAGTTTTTAAATAATTTTCCTTGATTAATTTGTTATTAATATCGAATTAGTAATGCGACATAAAGGCTTCAATACTTTACACTACTTCAGGATCGCTTTTAAGTTTTCTTCTCTTTGTAATATTCTCCTTTGAATACATATTTTCGTCTCCATCCTCATGATATGGTTTGACTAAGTTAACATCTCTGGACCCATCAAAAAGAAAGTCCAGTTTCCCATTAGCTATTTTAATTGCTTATTATTATTGTTTGACTTATGGAGTTAGCATTTCTATAATTTTGATTTCCTCATCTATTAATGATAGAGACCTTCATATACCTGTGAATTTGACTTGTTTATCTTGCTTGCTAGTTTTCTTTTTACTTTATTTTTATTATTAAGGCAACTATGATTGTCTTAAGGAATCTTCAAAACTGATTTCTTTATTTTACATTAAGTTATTTAAATAATCATTAATTATTAACGTATAGATGTAATCCGAAAATGCTCAGTTTTGCTAAGAAATGAGACAACAATTATATGAAATTAAGAATAGAATAAATAAATTGTTACCTCAAAGAAGTATCAGCCCAATAAATAGCCAATCTTCATCCACGATGTCAGATAAATCACAATAATCGATCACATCAAGTTAGTTCATCAAACTCTAACAAGAAGATGATATACAAAAGAATATGGCAAAGATTAACGACATGATCATGGAGAGAAGACAAAAAACAGAATAACTGCTAAAATATGAATATTGATATTTATATTATTTAGATTCATTTTACTCCTTTGGATACTTGATATAAATCTGTTCTCTTTTGAACAGACGTTGGTATATTTTTTCTAACCTGATCTACAAGGGATAGGTTTATTTCCTGAATTAACACAGCAGGATCTGACCCACATGTCGCTAGTACTCTTCCCATAGGATCTGTGATAATGGAATGACCCCATGTCTGATAGTAGTCAGGATCATCGGAATAATACCTTGCTGCCTAAGCACTAGCAACGTAAACCTGATTATCCAAAGCCCTGGATCTATTCAATAATTCCCAATGCAAAGGCCCTGTAGTTTGATTAAATGCTGATGGGAATGACAACACTTGACATCCTTGATCTCTCATCACTTAAGAAAATATAGGAAACCTGATATCATAACAAATACCAAGTCCGTATCTTCCATATTATGAATCAAAAATACAATAATCATTACCTGATCCAAAAGTATTGGATTCAAAATGAGTAATTCCTCCTGGAATATCCACATCAAATAAATGACATTTTCTATATTAACCCACAAGTTTTCCATCATTAAATGCCAAAGCAGCATTAAATAATTTGCCATCTGCCACTTCTGGCAATCCACCAATTATCATGATCTAAAACTCTTCAGATAACTATTTCATGAGCTCATATGTTTCTCTATTATTTTTATCTGAAAAATCTTCTGCATTTTTCTTTAATTGATTGGTCTCAAAAATAGTATTAAAAAACTCTCCCAAGAATATCACTTTGCACTCTTTCTATACACAATCACGAATTGATGCAGCAACTCCCTCAAGAATTTTTTGCTTAGTTTCAAACACTGCATTTTAAATCAATGCCACCTTGTATTTTGTGAGAATTTACATAAAATTTTAATAATAATACATCATCTTTTCCAATTAGTTCATAAATTAGATTCTTTCATTATTTCTGATTTATCATCATCTTGATCATTGCATAAAATAGAAGTTAACGTAGCTGTTGATTGTTCTTCCATCATGTTAACGTTCATAGATTACTTTAGACTAAGATCTAACAATTTTTAATTTCCTTAGGTTTAGTTTAGGTAATTTATACTATAGATTCAATCTATAAATCTAATCAATATTACTCAATAAACGGCATCAAAATATTGATCACATTAACTAATTAATTGTTTTTAAAAGAAACAATTATCTTTTTTGATAAGCAATTTTTTTAAAAACCAGCGTCGAAGTATGAATACTCTAACAGTTCTATTATTTTAAATAGATCTAGTATTTGAAATGCCAAAATTAACTCTCCTCTTCCATAAAACAGAATCAATAAGACTTTTGAATATAGCTACTTAAACAAAGCATTTTAAATATTGGAAACTAATAAACTTTAGTTTAATATTAAATTTGGAAATATATTAGAAATTTTAGCAATAATATATAAATTATTGATTAACGGTTAGAAATATCTAATCTGTCTATGACATAAACTAAGAATCATCATTGGCTTCATATTTAAACTACTATTTAATTCTATGAAAAAATCACTAAAATGCAACTGTAATTACTATGATTCATACATTACACACATTTGAAGTTTAGTTAAGAAAATGTTTGTTTGAAAATTCATTGAATTTGACTTTTCATTTTATCTTTTTAACTTTACATATTCTTCTGCATCAATAAATACATACACTAAACTCTCAAGATTAGTAGTAAGATCTGAAATTATAATGTTTCATTAAGCAACCACTTAGCAAAGTATTCTCAAAATAATAATGAGTGATTAAATGATGTTATAATTTTCTTTACGTTGTTACAATTTTATTTATAATATATATTCTACTCATTTACTCAACCTATATTTGTTTTATACGAAATTATTTTAAATATGAATTCTAGCCTTTCATGTTCTATAATAGCAAAGATATTATATTGCATCTAATTTATCAATAAAATTAATTATATGAATAATTTTAAAGATCAAACTTTATGTAAAAAACACAAAAGAGAGGGATATAACTTGGGATCAGGTTTATCTAATCTCTAAAATTCAGTTTAATGTTAGATATGTTGGGAAGAAAAATGTTAGACTAAAAATATTCAGAATTATTAAATTCTTTAATAATAATCAAAGTAAATCAAAACATAAAGAATTAGGAATAATTAGGATAAAAAACCTTTTTCCTATGTTTTAGAACCTAAATTCTCAAAAAGGTAGGAGGAAAATTGCTATGCTATTGAGTTTAATGAGGATATGACATTAATGATTGTTGGATCCAACAACAAGATAAAAATTAATCAGTTTAATTAAGGAAATCTTAAGGAAATTTAAGTTCTTGAAGGGCACACCGATAATGTAACAACATTAAATTTCATGTATGCTTCGAATGACATTATATCTGGGAGTGATGACAAACAAATAATCATATGGCAGAATGTTAAAGATTAGATCTGGAATATTTCTTAGAGAATAATAGGACACTCAGGATAAATTAATTGTGTAGTCAGAAATAACAACGATGATCTTATTGTTTCTTGCAGTTGGGACAAAACGATTAAATTCTGGGTAAAATAGAACGAATGGGAATGTTAGTAAACAATCACGGAACATACTGGTAGTGTTTTTTAATTAAGTTTAAATTCAACTTAGAATAAATTAATATCATGCGGAATTGATTAATTCATTCTAGTAATGGAATTATAAAGTTAAGATAACTAATGGATAGTAGTTAAGAAGATTTGGACTAGTTTGTAGGGAAATCGATTGTGTTTTCTAAGTGATAAACTTTTTGCATTTCAACCCGATAATAAGGAAATTACTCAAATATATGAGATTAATAATTCAAAGAAATAGTATGAAAAAAAAAATGAAATGACAGTTTAAGGTAATTATGATGGAAGTATATTATTCCCATAAAAATTCATTATGGAAAAGTCATTATTAGTAAATAAATACTATACATTTGTGAATCTAATGAGATTGGACAAGGATGGAAAACTATTGGCAAAATATACGATTGAGTTAAGTACATATGGTATTTTCGGTACAATTAGTCATAATGGAGAATATTTGGTCACTTGGAATTATAAGTCGAAAGAAATTGAAGTTAGAAAATATAATGATTGATTATCATTAGTATCTTATTTAAAAGGATATTTTTTTCAAAAATATTTAATTTGAAGATTTAAAAATTAGGCACAAATCAATAATTTTTTAGCTATCTATCAATTAATTATCATTTCATATTATGTTGTTTTTTGCCCATCAACTATTTAATATATTTAAAATGATGTTGAAGTTGCAATTAATTTGATTGTTGATACTTATACTATTGTCCTTTATAAAATCAAAGTAGATCTTAATACATTGGATTGCTTTTATTTACAAATTGCTGTTGAACTTAGGTAATCTGGAAAACTGCTTTATAAAATAGAAATTGAAAAAACTTTATCATTTAAGAAGCAGTTCCATGTGATTAAAATTGTCAATTTTTTTATTGCGGAATCAACTGAGAATGTTTGATCAAAACTAGGTTGCAGAGATATTCCAAGTTCAGTTATTTCTATTTTATTTTACAAAGTTTGATCAGACGAATAATATGTTGATTATACAAAACTAGTTCCTATGAATGATGGTAATGTAATTAAATCAATGGTGGAGTAGCTACAATCCTTAGGGACTCCATAAAATAATTCAAAATTTCTTATTCCCCAAGATTCATTATCAGGTTGCTCATCTAAATTAGATGTCATCTTTAATATGATAGATTGTTAACTATGAGGGAAGTTAAAATCTAAATTTTTTACATAGGAGCTTGTACTATATGTCCCACAACTTATTAACACTCCATTCAATCCAAATTATATTTCATAAACCTAAGTTCCATCTGCAAATACTCTAAACCATTCTCTATCCCAGGTGTCAAATTTCCAAAATTCTAATTTAATTCTTATTTTTGTGTGACGTGGAAGATCAAAATTTAAGGTTATTGAAGCATCTTTAGCGAATAATTACGTTCCTCCTACTAAATTCTAGCCATTACATATTTAAAATGGATTTTGATTATTAAATACATTTGATATGGTCCATCCAGCTTATATTTGAAAGTCCTAGAGTTGAAAATATTGTTATAAGCCCAACATCCATTTCACTAAAGTAAAATTAAAAATATACCATCATCACATTGAAAATTATGTAAAAAATATCCAGTTTTACAACTTAAGCAGTTATCGTAATTTGGTCCTGAACAAGTAAGGCATTTTTCATAGCATTTTCCTAAAAATAATCTAAATGCTCGTACTCCCCAAGATCCAGTCGTTAAAATAAGGTCAGATTTCATTTTGATTAACATGCTGTCAGATGTGTGAGAAAATGTAATCTCAATATTTTTCAACTTTTCTCCTCCACTACTATCACCACATAATTGAGTAACCTCATCATTATTAAATAATTCTGTTGCTAAAACTTAACCATCTATCACAATTTGAAACGAATTAGCATTCCAAACATCAAATTTCCATACCTGGACTTGTAAGATAACTTTAAAATGAGGATCCAAAGAAGTATATTACTTTTATAATTCTTTAGTTCCTGTAAATTAACCAATTTCTCCCATTACCTATATTTTAACACAGTTACTATAGGCAAGTGCCTATAAAGTATTAAGGGACCAGCCATCAGTGTTGAAATTGTCTGTTTCGAACCAATTTTTTTCAATTTCTGCATAATACCAACATTGATCAGGCGCATCTCCACTACAAATTACACATCCTGGTGCACAATACAATACATCCACTTGAAAGTTTCTAAATCCCCAGGATTCCTTATAATATTAAATAAATACTGTCAATGGAGCTTCATCTAATTTGGTTGTAATTATTACTGCAAGTGTTGGTTAATTGTGCTCGAATTCTATTGAAAATATTGTCTTAACTTCTCTCCATTCGGTCCATTAAGTTGGATTTCCACATATCACTACTCCGGTATCCCAATACCAATAAGCAGTAGTTACACTATCATCTAAAATAATGTATAACTTTTCATTATCCCAACTATCTATCCTTTATTCTAATTATCATAAGTACTTCCAAAATTCTAAAGAAACCCTTATTTTAAAATGAGCAGGCAGAGAAATTATTTTTGAAACACTTGCCCCAGCTCCTAATATATTATAACCTCCAAACAATGACGTTGTGCCACATGTACTAGTAAATTCTGCTCCATTGTTTCCTTGCATCAACCAGCCTAAATATATTTTAATAAAACCTTCGTTATCTGTAATAACAGTAGAATTGAAAGCCTAATAAGCGTTACCCCAATAATCATAAGAATTTATTTCAATGATACATAATGCTAGGATAACTAATTACATTGCTATTTATTAAAAAACAATTAATTATCATGATATGTTATAAGGTATACTAAATATACTAGTTTGCTCAAATAGAAAGATTTTATCATTCAGAAGATTAAAACAATCATGATTCTTATATTTAAAGGCAAACTATATTTTCAAAATATCGAATTTATCATCAATATTTTGTATTTAAAATTAATAAAAATAATACAAATTAATATTCCAATCCTTATTTTAAGTTGATTAATTAATTGTTTTTTTGTGTTTTTACATTTAAGAAAAGTTAAGAGATATTATAACATTTAAGTTGTAAGATTTTCTAATAATTTAATCAAAGAAGAAAATGAAAAAATTCTGATTAAGATTAACTTTAATTATATTTAGTAAAAAAAATTTATTAATAATTATTTATCTATCCCCATAAATATGATATTAGAGTTTAGCTAATTATTAGCAGAAAAATCAAAATACTATTGAGAATTAAAAATAAAAATTTTTTTTAAATGAGAACCACACATTTAAGCTTTGTGAAACAACCAAGTATTATGAATTATTTTGAACAATAATCACATCATTTTGTACATTAAATTTTTTGCAGAGAGCCAGCTAAATTTATATCACTTCATGGACATAATTTTTAAATTAATTTAATCCATCAATGAAGCATTCATTTTGTCATCAATCACAGCAAAAATTGTGTCATTTATATCAAATACTTAATGAGAGGATTTTCGTTCAATTGCATTTAATTCCTCTATCATCAATTTTTCATTTTCTTCTTAATTTAAAAAAATAATCCCTTTCAAATTTAAAAATTTTAGGGATTACTATAATTGTGATTTATCGCCCTCATGATCTTCACTTAAATGAAAATCAGTTATTAGTATGTATATCATATCTTAAAATTTTTTCAAATATTTCAAGGTTCTTAATAATTTTTGTTTCATTAAATCAGTTCTTTCAAAGTTAACAACCATCATAATTGCACTTATTGAAGTCTTAAAATTTACAAAGAATTGTTAAAATTATGATATCGCATCCTCTCTTTCATCTATACCACAATCTAAATCCATAGTTGGTGTGTCAACTAAGCATATATTTCCTATTTCTCCCAATTAGAATCGATTAAAGTTCATTATAGTTTTGCATTTTAAATAATTATATGTTTTAGTTTTCCCAACTCCAGCTGGACCTATTAATAAGATTTTTGATTTTTATTAGATTTCTTATGATTCCTAATAGTATAACTGAAACAAAAAGCACAATCCAAGTACTATAGAAATTGTAATTATTATGGCTTTTAAACTATTTGATAACGTAACACTTGGAATAAAAGCAATTGCGATTACACAAAATATAATTAAAATAATTCCAAGTATCAGTTTAACCTTCAAATTCATTTCAATAATTAAATACTATATTGAAGTTCGGTTATCTACTTGATATTCATTCTAATAGAATTATAAATCCGAGAGTTTTACATTAAATCTATTAAGTTTGCATAAATATATATATATATAATTATTAATTGTCTTTATTAGATTTTGAAATTATTTTGTTAGAATTCGAGTTAATTACACAGAAGAAAAAGCTAATTCATTTGTAATCATATAAAAAGCCCTTTGTTATTAATGAAAATATTTTAAAAAGATCTATAACAAGAACCTTTCCAATATATCAATAATTGAAAATATATTATTATGAATGTCTTTAATAAGTGATTGAATTAATAATAAACTCTAATCCTCTTTATTATTATTATTATTATTATTA
>CAJJDP010000041.1:527950-568690 GCA_905182995.1 Paramecium octaurelia
ATTATTAAATTATTAAAATCATACTTTTTGAACAAATAAAATAGGTCGTTATTAAATAGTATTCATAATGTATAAAATTATTTTAAATTTTTATTTATTTATTTATAAAGTGCTGCATTAATATCCTGTTAATCAATAGTATATTGATGAATCTCATTTATAATTCAGAATAAAAGCAAATACGAAAATTACTCAACTGAGTCTGAGTTAGTAATTATAAGATATAAAATACAAATTTTATCATTTCTCCTAAAAATAACAAAATGTAATTCTTGTTAAAAATGGAATAAAGAAAATCTTGGCAATAACTTGTATTAAACATGAAGGATAATGTATACTATTTTTTCTACCCCAAAAAGAAGCAACTTAAAATTTTTATGATATCTGTTTACTAAGAAAAATCAAATTTGGCAAAATTTAGAAATTAATTCATATCAATAAAGTAAAATTTAATTAAAATAAGGCATTAAAATTAGCCTGAGTATCTAATTACTAAATTGAATATTGACCAATAGTTATTTAATTATTTTAAAGAATTCAGTCAATGGGATGAAGTTACTTTAATTAAAGAGCTTAAAGAGATTGAATAAAACATCCAAAATTTTAACAAAATTGTTTTAAGAACTAAAAGTAGTTGTGTAAGCAAGGGAAGATTTGAATTAAAAAATAAGAAGCGATTTAAATTAAGTAATTAGTGTATATTACCGAGATCGTTAAAAATCGATCAATTAAAGGAAATAATATGTAGTTTGAATTAATTAGGTGATACTATAAATCCTTAAGCCATTGAAAAGAGTGAACAAACCTTGCATTAATATATTATGGATTTAATGTTGAATAATAATGCTTATTTAAATGAAACCCTTTTTGGTGTTTTGGGTTAGTATAATCAAGTTAAAGATTTGAATTAAGAGAAATTTCCAGAATTTCAAAGATTTGGTGAATTATACAAATAAATTTCTGAAAAGCACTTTATTTTAAATAAATGGATACATCCTAACTTGTAGATAAAAATAAATTGTATCTTACTGAAAGAAAAATTTTCAAACAAAATATAAGAACTTATATAGAGTAAAACAGGGAAAAAAATATCATAAGTGTAAATGATTTATTCAGGAACTAAGGATGGTTTAAATGGATAAAATGTTAATGAAAAAAGTAAATGGTAAATGCAATTTGTTGTTGGTTTTAAATTCAAGCAGTCAGCATATATTTGGAGCTTATACTCCTTGTAAATGGATAATCAGATCAATATATTCAAGATGATTCATGTTCTTCCTTTATATTCTCATAAACGCAAGATTAAGCTTTTCCTTTAAAATAGGAGACTAAATAATATGCCATCTACTGCCTGATTTTTAAACTGGCTACACTAAACTAGGGCATTCCTATAAATGGGATCTATATTCAAAAGTTTAAAGCAATCATTTGTTTAGCTAAGATCAGCCTAAAATTCAGGAATGTGAAGTTTTTGAATTAATATTGAATGGAAAGCAACAAAATAAAAGGAATTTTGAATTTAATAAGAATTTTAAATCCTGAGAATTATTAAAATTTCAATATTTTCCACACACTATATATAAGTTGTAGTAAATATAATATTACTTATAAATAATGAATTTTTATTTTAGAAAGCAAAGTAAGTGAAAAATAAATCTCTATGAAAATTAAATAACTCCGTTTTGAAAAAAAACCACTTGTTATATCATTCATCTTTTTGTAATTCCAAATTATTTTATTAATCTATTATAAAATTATGCTAAGCTGTTCATTTATTTAAAGCAATTCTTAATGAAATTATGTTGGAAATATACTATAAAATATATAATTTATATATTTAATAATAAATCGTATTTTATTGAAAGTCAACTATTATAATTATGTTCATCGTTTAAAATATCAATTCTAGTTTAATTATGAAGAAAAACTGAAAAATCTTAGGAAAAGACACACTATTCATAAATAATAATTGAAATTAATTTTAGCTATTCTCTAAAAATATTTGTTATATTTATTATTTCTTAAATTATGAAAAAGTAAATACAATTCTTGAATTCAAATAATTTTTAATTGTATCATTTTCATATATCTAACAATGGATCCTTAGTCTTGGACTCTTCGGCTCTATGAATTTTATCTATATTCAATAATGAATTATCTGAAATTTATGAAATAATACTTTTATGTGTTTATATTTCATCATTTATTTAAATTAGAAGAGCAAAGTCATAAGATTATATAGCTTCATAATATTCTTGAAGTTTATGTAGTGTTAACCCTAAATTAATGTTGAAATTCATAACCTTTACTAAAATAATAGAGCTGATTATTAGAATTTATATTGATCGCTTTATTATAAGAATCTAAAGCTTCGAGATAACGATCAACTTAATGTAAGACAATTCCTATTATTTTATAACGATATTATTAATATGATTTACCTTTTTGTAGTAGGCCTCATCATTATGAAAATTGATTTTTATTGCCAAATCATAACATTCGATGGCTTAATAGAAAAGTTTCATTTAAGTTAGCGCGTATCCTGTTTTGAGATACAATAAATACCTTTATTTAAATAGACAGCATCTTTTTCAGAATTTATTTTTAAATATTTGTTATAATTTGCAACTGCTGCTTTAAAAAATTTTAATTTTGTTAGAGCATTTCCTTTTAAATAATTAATATCAAATACCTTTATAAAAGTAAGAGGATGCATTACCCTATTGTAAATGTATCGCCTTATCATAATAAATAATAGACTCTTCATAATTCTCCATCAGATATAAATCATTAGCTTAAGCAATATTAAATTTATTACCTATGTCAAAATACTGAGCTTAGTTTTGGATTAATTCGATATAAGTTTGATTTTGTTTGGGTTGCCATTCACTTAATAACAAACTTTAGTTACTTAAATAATTCGATATGTATCACATATAATAAACATCCCCCAAATATAAAAACATAAATCTATAGATAAATTACAATAATTGAGATGCCCCAATAACCTCCTATATAGAGCCATTTCATTATACACTCTAAAATAGATATCGTTAAGAATACTTATTAATTTAGATTTTTTTTCATTTATTAAGCAATCCTTATTTCTTAATTCTAAAGATTAAACTAGTTGTTCCATCTAAGTTATCTCATTCACTAAACCTTACTAAAATTTGCAATTATCAAGTTGTCTCTCTGGAGAGCATTATTCTTTTAAGATTTTGATTTCTTAATTTGACAAAGATTAGTATTTTTTTTCTAAAAATTTCTTTAAATGTTTCTTAATTCATCTATTTTCTCTTAATAGGCATCAATTTAATGTCTGCTTAATTGGTGTAATTGAATTTATTATTCTTTGATTTTGTTGAAGTGATCCTCTTTTTATTTGATGGAATTTGATAAATCTTTGGTTATTTGTCCAAATTCTCTGCAACTGTCTATATGATCCTCATGGAATTGTTCTAAACATTTTTAACAATAGATAGAATTTGAAGAACAATTTATGGAAACGCAAAACCCTATACAAATTTAAGATTCGTGAAGTTAACAAATCTAAACTTTTTATGAATTAAACATTGAATTGGAGAATAAATTTAGAATGTTTTATTCTTATCTTAATTATTTTTTTAAATACGTGTAGCTCGTTTATAACATCAATTTTATTAACGAAAATAGAACTATAAATGTTTTTAATGAATTTTTTCTTACTTTTCCATTAAGAGTGGAATGGCCAAAATTGTTCTCTACTCATATTCATTAAGCCTATTAAGATCCTATTAGATAATATGAAACAGAAGAAATATNTATTATTAATATGATTTACCTTTTTGTAGTAGGCCTCATCATTATGAAAATTGATTTTTATTGCCAAATCATAACATTCGATGGCTTAATAGAAAAGTTTCATTTAAGTTAGCGCGTATCCTGTTTTGAGATACAATAAATACCTTTATTTAAATAGACAGCATCTTTTTCAGAATTTATTTTTAAATATTTGTTATAATTTGCAACTGCTGCTTTAAAAAATTTTAATTTTGTTAGAGCATTTCCTTTTAAATAATTAATATCAAATACCTTTATAAAAGTAAGAGGATGCATTACCCTATTGTAAATGTATCGCCTTATCATAATAAATAATAGACTCTTCATAATTCTCCATCAGATATAAATCATTAGCTTAAGCAATATTAAATTTATTACCTATGTCAAAATACTGAGCTTAGTTTTGGATTAATTCGATATAAGTTTGATTTTGTTTGGGTTGCCATTCACTTAATAACAAACTTTAGTTACTTAAATAATTCGATATGTATCACATATAATAAACATCCCCCAAATATAAAAACATAAATCTATAGATAAATTACAATAATTGAGATGCCCCAATAACCTCCTATATAGAGCCATTTCATTATACACTCTAAAATAGATATCGTTAAGAATACTTATTAATTTAGATTTTTTTTCATTTATTAAGCAATCCTTATTTCTTAATTCTAAAGATTAAACTAGTTGTTCCATCTAAGTTATCTCATTCACTAAACCTTACTAAAATTTGCAATTATCAAGTTGTCTCTCTGGAGAGCATTATTCTTTTAAGATTTTGATTTCTTAATTTGACAAAGATTAGTATTTTTTTTCTAAAAATTTCTTTAAATGTTTCTTAATTCATCTATTTTCTCTTAATAGGCATCAATTTAATGTCTGCTTAATTGGTGTAATTGAATTTATTATTCTTTGATTTTGTTGAAGTGATCCTCTTTTTATTTGATGGAATTTGATAAATCTTTGGTTATTTGTCCAAATTCTCTGCAACTGTCTATATGATCCTCATGGAATTGTTCTAAACATTTTTAACAATAGATAGAATTTGAAGAACAATTTATGGAAACGCAAAACCCTATACAAATTTAAGATTCGTGAAGTTAACAAATCTAAACTTTTTATGAATTAAACATTGAATTGGAGAATAAATTTAGAATGTTTTATTCTTATCTTAATTATTTTTTTAAATACGTGTAGCTCGTTTATAACATCAATTTTATTAACGAAAATAGAACTATAAATGTTTTTAATGAATTTTTTCTTACTTTTCCATTAAGAGTGGAATGGCCAAAATTGTTCTCTACTCATATTCATTAAGCCTATTAAGATCCTATTAGATAATATGAAACAGAAGAAATATGTGTAGTATATAAAACTAATGTTATTGGTTATTTAAACTTATTGCTTAAATTTATTAAACCAATATAATATATATATATACGCTAATATAAGGTCTAATCATTTAGATATTTTCAAATCAAATGAACTTGTCTTGAGGTTGAAGTATAGCGAGATTATGCTTCTCTAAAAAAGTGTAAACGTAAAGATGCAAATCAACAACAGAAATAAATTCATACATAAAATGAATTATTAATTTCGACTTCAAGGTAGCATTCATAAAATGTAAATCTTAATATTCTTTTGTGAGTTATTTTAGCCTTAAAATTTATTCAAAAATGAATATGAAATGGAATTAAATTCCGATTAATTATACAATTAAATGATTTGTATGAAGTTTGATATTTTGTAATTTAATTAATGGATAATCAATAAAATGCATCAAATAAAATTTCATACGAACTTATTGCTTAGAAATAGCATTTTTAACTCAATTCCTGTAATGCTATTGCTATTGATGCTAATAATGAAATCGTAGTCTTTGCTGAAGAATCGAAAATAATAATCTGTTCATTCAAATATAATACATTTAAAACTATTAAGTAATTCTAAATCAATTCTTCTAATATTAATACTCTAAATTTCTTCAAATTTAGATAACACTTTATTTCTGGGTGTCAGAATTCATCAATTTATATATGGTCAATCAATATGATAGCAAAATCTAAATACATTTAAAAGTTATAAGCTAATTCAGGTTCTACCCTTTGTATGTGCATCTCCAAACTAGAGGATCAGGTCGTGACTGGACACTATGAAAGTATTATAAAAATTTGGAGTTAATTTGAATTGTATCCACAATAATGGTCCTGCGTAGAAAATTTAATTGGTCATGCAGGAGCAGTTTATGGATTGTCCATGAATGAAAATTAAAATAAATTAATATCTTGTTCAAATGATCAATAAATATTAGTTTATTAAATTTCATAGTAAAGTTCTAAATGGATCTTGCAATAAATAATATAAAATGATGGTTTGCGTTTATGCTTTATTACAAATGATGCCTTTGTATTTTAACCTTATGCAGCCAATAATCTATAAATATACATATTCGACAAATTATCTTAAGAATTTATAACAACACAGAAAGTCTAGATTTAAGAGGGAGGTTAATTTTGTCATGAATCTTTCCCATGCATTTACAATCTTAAAAAAGGAATTATTTTTGATAAAAGTAGCTACAATTTAAATATTTTAAAGTGCAAATTAAAATAAGATCTTAGAATCAAAGAAAATAATTAAATTGATATCACTTTAGAAGATTCAATTGATTTTTGTGATGAATATTTTTGCGGATAAATTAGTGATAATGGAGAATATTTACTTATTTGGAATAATGAGTAAAAGGAATTATAAATAAGAAAGTATAATGAGTAATGAAAAAGTTATAAAGATAGTATATATTGTATAATTTAATTTATCTAAAAAATTTAATCAAAAAAGTTAAATAGTTTATGCAATATATATGTAATTACAACATTTAACCATTTAATATTGAATTTGAAAGAATCTTTTTCATGTCGATCATAAACTTTATTTAAAAAAGCCAACAAAATTTAACTATACATATACACATATCTTGATGTAGTTTGTGAAAAGTCATCATTTAAATTTTCCTTTATTAATTTTGATTTAATTCTGAGAATAATAGATAGAGGAAATAGCATTATTGGATAAAAACATACGTATGTTTATGGTTAGTTCATAACTAAGGATATTCAATAAATATATTTTAACTTATCAATATGTTAAATATAAATTATCAGTTCTTTTTATTTTCTAATTACCTTATTTTCTATTTTTTGTTTTTTTAAGTTCCATTATCATTAGCCTTTTTGCAATTATTGATTTAAATACTCAAAATTTTGATTAGTTGTTGAGCTTCTTTATGTTTAGGATTAACCTTGACAACTTTTTAGTAGCAGTCTAATTCCTCCTCAAACTATTAAATGCAACCTAATGAAAAACCTAAACAATCAATTCTTTCTTGTACCTTTATTCATTAACAAAGTTTAAGTTAATTCTTCATCTGGATTCAGTGAAAGGGCTTAGTTAAAGCATTCTATAGCATTTTTATACTTCTTCAGTACTTGTAAACAAAATGCTAAAGATTATTTGTAAAATACCTTTTTCAATATAATATTCGATGTCAGTTGGATTTATTTAAATTGCGCGATTATAATATTCGATTGCTTCTGTATGTCTGTCCCATTCTCTTAGCAAATTGGCTTACATAACAATAAAAAGTACCCATATTAAATTATGCAAATTCATTTTTTGGGTTTAGACTAATTGCTTTTTAAAATTAAGACTCTGCTTCTTTTTATTTATTAAGATGAAATAAAGCCGCGCCTAAATTAATTTAATTCAATACCTTTTTTATTATAAGCTTCGTCATTTTTCGAGTTTGATTTAATTGCTAAATTTGCTGTTTATAAACCTTTTTTGAATTAGTTTAATTCAATTAATGCAGCGCCTAATATCATCAGATATTACTTTTATTAACGTATGCTTCATCATTTTTTGGATTTAGTTTAATTGCTTCATCAAATTAATTTATTGATTCCTCAAACTTTCCTTTGCACATTAATGAAAGACCTTTATTTATTAATAATTTCTCTGAATTTAGGTTTGAATTTAATGATTTTCTTTGTTTTTTCAGATTCTTCTCTTAATTTTTAAGTTTTTCTAATATCTAACCTAAACTATCGCTTTATTAGTTTATTATAGAAATCTTCTCCTTCTTCTTATGAATCTTGACTTTTTAAATTTTTCTCCTAGTGTTCTTTTAAGTTTAATTGATTTTTTTCATAGTTTTAATAAATGATTAATTTCTAATACCTAAATTTTTCACAACGTTGCATTTTTAACAGAGTAATAAATCATGATGAATACTTCATAACTTAAGTACTCTACTCTATGTTCAAGATTTACAAATCTATCATAATTAGAAATATGAAAACATATAAGTTTTTTATTATATTCATTTTTCCATATTCGTTCTAACTTGAATTGCTTTTGACTAACTGTCCCATGTAATTAAATATTGTCCATCGTCGCTTGCTACTCCATATAAATTTTAAACTCCGAAATTAATAGATTATTCCACTATAAATTCATTATTTTCTTTTTATCTTATAATGTGTATATAGAAGCCATTTTTGTTAAAGAGAAGAGACTTTGATTTAATATATTATTATGGACACAACGAATAGATGTCCTGACTATTTTTTTAATTTATTTCTGATTTCTTAAGAACGTTTTCATTTGTTATCTCATAGATATGCATTTATTAACTATTATTAGGCTAATAGGCAAACATTTCATTGCTTATGAAACATAAACGCAATCCATACTTTTCAACAACTATCTTTTATTTTACGATCCACTTTCTATCTTATTCTGAATGCTCTATGATAAGAATTGAATTGTCTTCGCTGCTGGAGATTAATTTATTTTATTAATCATTCATACCTAATGCTAACACTCTTTTTGAATGATCATTAATTGTTTACTAATTCGACCATTGATATTGTTTATACCAAAACTTGATTGTCGTATCATCGCTACCCGAAATTATTAGATCGTCAGTTCTATTAATTAAGACACATCTAATAAAACTAACATGACCTTCTAATTTTTATTAGAATTCCCAAATATTGGATTGATTAAGTGACCATAAGATTATTTAATTACTTCCACAAGATATCAATTAATTTGAGAGCTTCATAAAACTCAGACAAAACACATAATTTGTATGTTCTGCTAAAATTTAAACTAATTTAAGAAAGCCTGCTCTGAATTCAAATATCTTTATAGTCTTCCCACAAGAGGCTGCCAATATCTGAATGTCGTTATTAATAGCTATGGCATGACAAGGTTCAGATTATATAATTGATGCTTCTTATTTCAATTAGTAGATCAACTTTTCATTTATTTAAGAAGCTTCTACTTCTAAAAATTATAATATTTTACAATCTTACTATTAGTTATTTGTTAAACCAAAAACCTTCTAATTATTCTTCGAATTATATGAATTTAAATTAGGTTATTATCCAGAGATATAATTTTAATTGCTAAATAATGACTAATTTTTTTGGAATTCTTCATTTCCTTATTTAAGGGTTGCAAACTTTTGAATTAAAGGTAAGATGTTATTTGTGTACTTCTGCACATATTCATGAAGATTTCGAAGGGTTTTTTTAGTTACCTGGTTTATTATCTAATCCTCTGATATGTAAGTATCTTAGTAGACATCTAAATCATTAATTTATAAGGCATTTGTTTCTAATTCTTCCTTTGAGAAGCTCGACCATGGTTTTTGCATTTTCTTATTTAGATCAAGAATTGCTTAAGTATATTTATAGTAAATAGTGTCAAATGTGATATCTGCTTGCTCAAGGCTTTTAAAGGTTTTATTTTTAATCAATTAAAAGAATTCTTGAATATAGATAATCTTATTCATAAGTGCTACATAGTTTATTTGCATATTCTCCATTTTTTGTTAGTGCACTTTTTTCCATTGATTTTATACTTATTAAATAGATTGATACTTAATTTAAGGATTTAAATTTGCACAAGTTTGACATCCTAATCTTGTCGATTGAATTTATCTGGAAATTAAATCTACCAAAATGATTTAATCTTAATGTTCCTAGCAAACCAGATTAATTTTCTTTTAATAATTTAAATTATTACTGATTATTCTCCAATCTCATATTTTTTATCATTCATTTACAACAAAGCCAAATTATGTATAATCTTATATACAATTTATTAACACTCGTAAATTATAGTAGTTTCTTTTAGAGGAAGAAACGAATTTATTAATTCTGTTGCATTCTCAAGCTAACGCTGTGATTCTCTGTCATTTAAATCTTTAGATATGTTGGTAGATTGTTAATTATTGTTGCATTCTTAATATAAATTCGTTGAGATATTATTATCATTGACTTTATATTAAGATTCTGCTAACATTCTGATTTTTTTTTATAGTATTTCAATTTATTCTATATAGTGATTTTTCAATAATTGCACTTTTTTTTCTAATTCAATTAGATGTGTCTAATGATCTTCCATCAATTATTAAGTATTTTTCTTAAGATTGATTTTAATGTCCTTTTCTGATGTGTTAAAATCATTAACTCGTTACAATAATTTATCCCCTTCATCTTAGAATTTTAGTTAAAGCTCTTCAATTTCTATTCTTTCTTGTCCTAATTTTCTTACAATAAAATTTTGATCAATCGATTGAGATTTTTGTGGAAAAAACATTGTGGTCTTAATGATTAATAGCTTAATTAAATAAAAAAATAGAAAATTTAATGTAATCTTAATTTTATTTTAATTATTCTATAATATGGTTATTAAAGCAAATTACATAAAATATAGAATATATTTAAAACAATAGGTTGATTACATTTGGAAAAAAAACCAAAATGGGTTTATTGAATTTCATTTAAAAATTTTATTAGAATATGTGAATTCTATACAAATTAAATGTTATTTTACAATTAAGCAATGATTAATTATCTATGAAAATATGAATTAGGATAATTTACATTTTATTAAATATAATTGAAAAATGGTTATATTTTTAATTCTTTTTTCATTTTAGGTTGTAGAACCCAATTTGAATTGCAAATTAAATTAGTATGAATTGTGGCTAAAATCAAACTTCAGAAGGAATTATAAAGATGTAGCATCTTAATTTAATAATGCAATTCTTTCAAATGCAAGATCTAATTCCATGTTTGGAAGCAAGGAAAATATAAGTCCATTAAAAGATTTAATATATATGTAAGTTGGTTAATACTATCCACATTTTTACACAAGTGGTTAAATGGTTGTTTAGTTTGCACAAATTTAAGAAATAAATCGAATAAAAATTTGGTTCTACGATTAAGACAGTAGAATACATAGTTTTAAAATAATTGCAATTTGTTAAAATAAAATTGAAAAGGAATTATTTTAAGGGTATTAAGTACATGGTCTAATAACAATTAATTTTGAAAATAATTTTGTATCAATGATCAAGATAATTAATTTGCCAGGTGGCACATATGGTGAAATAGCAATTATAAAAATCTAAGCCTATTTTGTTTTTAATAGTCACCTTGAGGATTGAGATTAATGAGTTTTGATATCATATATTCCTATCAATTTGATAGAATAATTAGGTATTATTTATTTATTGCAAATTAAGGCAATTCAATCTATCATATTTACTTAGATATTGGGTCATTATGTTATTAATTATTCTTTTCCTTTATATTAATAAATCTTACAAATTTAGTTTGTAAAACAGATAATTTAACTTCCTGTTATGCACAGGTATTAATGTCTATATAGATAGCCAATAAAGTAGAAGACGGAAGCAATACTGATGGTGAACAAATTATTTCTAAAATTTATGACTAGAAAGTGAAACCTATTTATTTGAAAATGTCGTACTAAATGGGTATATCTGGATGCAATTCATAAACGATAAGTAGTATCAGTTATGAACATTCATACAGCTCTAATAAAAATCTCGATCTAACTAAGCAATCTTTTATGTTATAAATTATTAATACAATTGTATTTATAAATATCTACTTGAAGGGATTGGTCCAGCACATTTAAGCATTAATTCCTTAAGGAAAAATATATAGAACTGAACTATTTTCCCTTATAGGTGTTAAATGTTATTCCTTCTCCATCAAAAATACAATATATTTTCTAAAGAACTGATAATTTCAATCAGAGCATTAATTTATTCAGCTAAACAGTTTATTTCCTAGTGAGCTTGTTAAACTTTTTGTTAGATCTTAAACCAAAAATAAATAAGTAAAATCTATAAAAAGTTAATATAGTTTGAGCATCTACAAAAAATGAACTGCAAGAGAAAGAGTATAAGCATTCCAAATATAGATTCTATATAAGTAGTTGAAATGCTTACTTAAAAGATAATAGATATTTGTTATCAATTACTTCGAAAAGGTTGGAATTTTGTGATATTGTTATAGATATGATTTAATACTTTTTGAGGAATTTTACACTTATTTTAAATCAATAATATTTGTTTAATTTATAAATTGCTAAATATAATCATATTAATATTAATTATTTAAAATTTTAGCTTACTTTAAATATTATTAATATATATTAATTTTATGTTCAAATATCAACTTATTTGATTTCAATTAGTTTAACTTAGGTAACCACTTAATTGAATAATTTTTAATAGATTTAACAGTCCAAATTTGAGAGTATTATTATTAATTCTTGATTGGCCTATATTGTAGGAAGTAATTTAACTGAGTAATTAATTGTATTGATAGCACCATAGCAATTATGTGAAAATTAGTTCGTTTTTTATGGTAAACATCCATAGCATTTATTAAAGTAACTTTATATTTTCTTTAACTAAAAACATCTTGCATAAACCTTTAAATTTATTAGCTAATAATTTTTGTCTATTGCTAAGTTAGTTGTACCCAAATTTCTTACTATTTGTTGAGTTTCCATAATTTCTACTTCAAAAGAGTTTCTAAATTCCGCTAATTTTTCCTTTATTTATGTAATCCTTATAGTTATACAGTCTACGGCTGTGAATACGGTTTTAAATTAATACATTATCCAAGTCGGCTGATGAGTTTATGGTGTATAATATTGAAAACCTTAAAATCATAAGATTCATTATACCGTAAATAGATTCGATAGTGTACCATATTTTTTATTAATCTTAGTATTAAGTGAAATTCAATCTAACATTATCATTAACATTATAATAAAATCCAACAAATGGAGTAATAAGCCATGAATTCTCTTAAGTAACATATTTAGGACTTGTATAAATAGCAGTTGTTTTAATAACATCAATTATAGTAATGGCTTCTTTTACTCCTAGAATCACTTAATATCCCAAAAATAGTAAGTTTGATAAGGTATTATTTGGATCAGTTATGGTAACAGACACGCTGGTTTTTGTTAGTTCAGAAGCCTAATTGATAATTAAATAAAGTACTAGGATATCAAAGTAAACTGGACCCTGATAGGAAAAATTTATCAAAGATATGAATACCGTTTCTGCATTTGAGTTGACTAGAGGATATGTTTTGTTCTCAAAAGAATACATGTTAAACTCATTTATGATTTAAATTCTTTCATCATCTATAGCTAACCATTTCAACACAATACCATATACAGGTCCAAATATAGTTCCTAGAAAACATTCGAGATTAAAAGTAAAGCCTAAGTTTTCGTTAATGATATACTTTGTGTTGTAACAGTGGTAATAGAAAAAGTGTAATTAACAAATGGATGATTTGTGTCCATCAATATAGTGTTTATAAGAATTTTTGGGGGCCTTGCAAATACATCTGAGAAATAAACAGTTTCTTATTTTTATGCAGGAGGATTACACCTACTTCCTCCGCTATATTAATATGCAAATTTAGTAAATGTGTTGGAGTCATATGAAATGGTGGCCCAGACTACTTACAAAACAAAAATCATTTTCATAAAATTGAATTTATATAATATGATATTGCATCATTCTAATTTACAGATATTATAAAAATATTATCGAAAACATTTTCAAATAAGTATAAGAGCATCATAGTATTCAGTTAAATATTTTTTTACTTCGATGATGTATTTGGTTTCTTATTAGTGTGGCTGATTTATTAACCCAGAAGAAAAATAAACTGCATCACTCAAATGCTGAAATATTTAACTATTTACATTCGGCATGGTAATATTGCATTTTTGGATTGCTTTCTGAAGTCTTATAATTTTTCTCATTTTCATTTGATATCAGCAAGATTGTGGATCTAACATTTTACTTTACATATAAAAATAATCAATTTTGCACCTNGTTGAGTTTCCATAATTTCTACTTCAAAAGAGTTTCTAAATTCCGCTAATTTTTCCTTTATTTATGTAATCCTTATAGTTATACAGTCTACGGCTGTGAATACGGTTTTAAATTAATACATTATCCAAGTCGGCTGATGAGTTTATGGTGTATAATATTGAAAACCTTAAAATCATAAGATTCATTATACCGTAAATAGATTCGATAGTGTACCATATTTTTTATTAATCTTAGTATTAAGTGAAATTCAATCTAACATTATCATTAACATTATAATAAAATCCAACAAATGGAGTAATAAGCCATGAATTCTCTTAAGTAACATATTTAGGACTTGTATAAATAGCAGTTGTTTTAATAACATCAATTATAGTAATGGCTTCTTTTACTCCTAGAATCACTTAATATCCCAAAAATAGTAAGTTTGATAAGGTATTATTTGGATCAGTTATGGTAACAGACACGCTGGTTTTTGTTAGTTCAGAAGCCTAATTGATAATTAAATAAAGTACTAGGATATCAAAGTAAACTGGACCCTGATAGGAAAAATTTATCAAAGATATGAATACCGTTTCTGCATTTGAGTTGACTAGAGGATATGTTTTGTTCTCAAAAGAATACATGTTAAACTCATTTATGATTTAAATTCTTTCATCATCTATAGCTAACCATTTCAACACAATACCATATACAGGTCCAAATATAGTTCCTAGAAAACATTCGAGATTAAAAGTAAAGCCTAAGTTTTCGTTAATGATATACTTTGTGTTGTAACAGTGGTAATAGAAAAAGTGTAATTAACAAATGGATGATTTGTGTCCATCAATATAGTGTTTATAAGAATTTTTGGGGGCCTTGCAAATACATCTGAGAAATAAACAGTTTCTTATTTTTATGCAGGAGGATTACACCTACTTCCTCCGCTATATTAATATGCAAATTTAGTAAATGTGTTGGAGTCATATGAAATGGTGGCCCAGACTACTTACAAAACAAAAATCATTTTCATAAAATTGAATTTATATAATATGATATTGCATCATTCTAATTTACAGATATTATAAAAATATTATCGAAAACATTTTCAAATAAGTATAAGAGCATCATAGTATTCAGTTAAATATTTTTTTACTTCGATGATGTATTTGGTTTCTTATTAGTGTGGCTGATTTATTAACCCAGAAGAAAAATAAACTGCATCACTCAAATGCTGAAATATTTAACTATTTACATTCGGCATGGTAATATTGCATTTTTGGATTGCTTTCTGAAGTCTTATAATTTTTCTCATTTTCATTTGATATCAGCAAGATTGTGGATCTAACATTTTACTTTACATATAAAAATAATCAATTTTGCACCTTCGCACTCTAGTCTCATACAAAAAGCAAACTCCTTTGAATTCAATTAACTGAATGTATTTATCATGATGATGCTTCAAGGGATATTAAGCATCTTCCTCTTCAATAAAATCCAGGTTTGCAATGTCCTATACCTGTGAAATTGAGTATTTGGGATTACTGTTATAGTATCGTCCTATTAGAATTTACTCTTGCAAATTTTGTTATAGAGATTCCTCCTTATCATCTTATGGGTGATTATTTTTTCTTTAATTCGTATCCGAAAAATTCATTTTGCTCAATTAAACAGACATGCAATATGACTTTTATACAAATGATTGGCCTTCTGTGGAATTTTAGCTAGCACGTGTCTAAATTATTTGAGATTACTAATCAAATCTCAGGATAAGTTGTTTTGCCTATTGTTTCATTGTACATACCCTAATTAAATTGTCACTCTTGTGTCAAATGATGTAATTCTGAGATTGGAGATTGCATCTTTGAATGCCAATCTTTGTTTCTTGTTTATACTAAATTCTTTAGCATAATCTGACTTCTAGGTTTGAATAAGACGCACAATTCTTTGCAAAGTGGTTTTATATAGCTCTCGCTATTATATCCTGGCTTCTTCTACTCTCCAATTCCATATGTATTTTTTATACAACATATAACGTTATTCTTTTAAATTTTATCATCAACTACATGATTTTAATCTTAGTAGCCTTGTTCAAAACACTTTGGAGTAAACTTGAATGAGCATCAAATAAATTCTGTGTAATATATACCTATCATCAAATTTTATAGTGGCAGTGCATACCATATGTTTTTCTCGCTGTTTAAGGGAATGCTCAAATAACTTGTATAATGCTAGTCTTCCTCAGCATTTTGATAAAGGCAAATCTTCTTGATTTACATCAGCTATTGAATGAGGCAGATATATCAATTTATAAACCGAGACCACTCATCTCTGCTCTTTATCCTAATGCCACAAGTCACTGGTGTGATGCATTTTTCAGCAACTATGAAAAATATCATTACTTGCAGTGTGAAATCATATCCAAACGAAAGATCTTAATATTTACGTAATTTTCCAACGAGTAGATCCATGTTAAAGTGTTTAGATCTAAAGAAGGAAAACAAAATTTTCTGTGCACAGAATTTCCTGAATTGCTTTAATGGTTAATGTTGTTGGGACTACTTGTTATTCAACTCACCGTTTGGTCAATTAAGATCTTTGGTTCATATACTATATATTAGCAGTTTATGACACCAATACATTCATGGATAGTAATTTTATACAACAATGCTCAAACATTTGTTTGATGACAACTTTACAACATTATCTTTTTTTTGTCTCGTGAACAAAAATTCAGCTGGTTGTTAATAAAATTTCTGCCAAAAATTTTTTAGAGCTGTGAAATGAAAGAAATGGCTATTGGCATATACCCAGTTCTCAGTATATTTCTTAGATCATCAACAGCAGTATATTGGGTAATATTCTAATAGCTTTAGCAATAAGATCAACTGCATCTCTACAACAAAGATATATATCATCAAACTTCTTCTCTTTTGTGATTTTTTATCTTGACTTTATTGTATGAACTCATTAATTTGTTGAAATGAATCACTTAATAAACTATCACTTGTTTACCTTGTTTGTTACGAATTTCCCAATGCAAGAAGCATATGTTGACTAGCAAGTTTCACTTGACAAATATGCAACAGTTCATATAACTTGATAATATCCTTGTTGTTAATGTTGTTTCTAGCAAGTAGTAAGTAGTCATATTAATTGATTAGTTTTGCAAACACACTTAATGCAATCTTATCAAACATTCTGAATCATGTCTATACTTTTTTCTCTGATCGATTCGGAGCGATATTAAAATGAACTTCAAAAAATTCTATGATTCCAAATGTCTGAATGCAATACGCTTTGCATTAGAGATAATATTAAAGAGTTTCCTTGTGAATATAGAATGACTAGTGCTATCAAGTTATGATAAAATATAGCTATTGCATAACTTATTGGTTACACTTTTATGCTAAGCTATAGTTTACGCAGTACTGAGCTTATCTATTTAATATTAAAAATTAGCTGATGCCAATTCCAAAGTAGGTAATAAACTGAGTAATGTTAAAGTTGAAAAAAAATCGCAAATTGTATTTTCTTTACGATACTAATTCATATTTTACTTAAGTTCCTCTGTTAGGCCTTTCTTATCATTTTCCATAATCACATTAGAGTAACGTTAGGAATTTATCATAAATTCTGCTAAAGTGCTACATGCAGTCAAATTTATTAGCGAGCTATTTGTGATATTTTTCCCTCTTTCGATATTTGGTACACCTTATGCAGGTTGATATAACCAATTTGATGGCTATTAAAGCCTATCATATTTCTATTTCTATATCCATTCTGATAAGAGGCTCATGCATCTATAATTTAAATGTAGCCATAAAATAACTATCTGCCCATTTGATGTATTATGGGGAGTTTTTTATCCATTCATAATTTGATTCAACTAGCATTCTTGGAATTGAGTAGACATAAAAATAACTCCAACTCCACAGACTATACGAGTTGAGATGGCTGATTTTAAAAATCATATATAGCTTAAATTTTTGACTCAGCAAACTTATTATTCTCCCTAGCAGCTTGTTTGTAGAATTAATTAACAAAAATAAACGACTTTTGAAAAGGGAATTAACTCATATCACATGAACCACTGATAGAATTAATGCATAATTATGAAATGGGGATGCAATATCTCATCTTAACATATACTGGTTGGTTCGATTATTGCGTAACATTACTCGAAAATCACATTGTCCAAATCCAGATTGTTAGAATTTATATCAACAAATTAAATCCTTATAACTTCACCCAGTATGAATTTACATGTATTCCAGACTCAAATTTAAAATCTCTTTCATGGGGATTACATGTTTTTATTCACTCATAAAGAGTTAAGCCCTTATAAGTTTATCCAAAGTATCTGGATACCTGTAACTTTTCTAGAATAGACAGACTATATGTTGTACACCTGATATGGATGATATGCATGGAACTCTAACTTTCTTAAATAGAATTTAAAATTCCTAATTATTTAATTCATCATTACAAAAACCTTAAATTACATGTGTTTTATTAACCTTGATATATTTGAACACTTCTTTATTTTATGTATCAAATATTTCTTGAGCTAAATGCAACATAAACAAGAATATTTGATGCTTTTACTACTACGTCTAAACTTTCGTATAGTCCTCCTCCAAATAAATCTTTTAAGTGAAGTACTTTTATCTATTGTGTAAAAGATACATTCAAATCAATTCTCTTTTGCCCCTAGTAGGATAGAGTTTAAGACTTGACTTGTTTAAAAATTAGTAGTTCTGCTTGCGAATATTGCATTTTATGTACCATATGAATATTGGCAGTTATTCTAATTGTGGAGCATCAATTCAATTCGATACCCATAAGTTTGTAAATCTGTTATTTTACTTCAGAATATCGATATCACTCTTTTTCAGTTCAATCTCATGCAACCTCAGNAATTCCAAAGTAGGTAATAAACTGAGTAATGTTAAAGTTGAAAAAAAATCGCAAATTGTATTTTCTTTACGATACTAATTCATATTTTACTTAAGTTCCTCTGTTAGGCCTTTCTTATCATTTTCCATAATCACATTAGAGTAACGTTAGGAATTTATCATAAATTCTGCTAAAGTGCTACATGCAGTCAAATTTATTAGCGAGCTATTTGTGATATTTTTCCCTCTTTCGATATTTGGTACACCTTATGCAGGTTGATATAACCAATTTGATGGCTATTAAAGCCTATCATATTTCTATTTCTATATCCATTCTGATAAGAGGCTCATGCATCTATAATTTAAATGTAGCCATAAAATAACTATCTGCCCATTTGATGTATTATGGGGAGTTTTTTATCCATTCATAATTTGATTCAACTAGCATTCTTGGAATTGAGTAGACATAAAAATAACTCCAACTCCACAGACTATACGAGTTGAGATGGCTGATTTTAAAAATCATATATAGCTTAAATTTTTGACTCAGCAAACTTATTATTCTCCCTAGCAGCTTGTTTGTAGAATTAATTAACAAAAATAAACGACTTTTGAAAAGGGAATTAACTCATATCACATGAACCACTGATAGAATTAATGCATAATTATGAAATGGGGATGCAATATCTCATCTTAACATATACTGGTTGGTTCGATTATTGCGTAACATTACTCGAAAATCACATTGTCCAAATCCAGATTGTTAGAATTTATATCAACAAATTAAATCCTTATAACTTCACCCAGTATGAATTTACATGTATTCCAGACTCAAATTTAAAATCTCTTTCATGGGGATTACATGTTTTTATTCACTCATAAAGAGTTAAGCCCTTATAAGTTTATCCAAAGTATCTGGATACCTGTAACTTTTCTAGAATAGACAGACTATATGTTGTACACCTGATATGGATGATATGCATGGAACTCTAACTTTCTTAAATAGAATTTAAAATTCCTAATTATTTAATTCATCATTACAAAAACCTTAAATTACATGTGTTTTATTAACCTTGATATATTTGAACACTTCTTTATTTTATGTATCAAATATTTCTTGAGCTAAATGCAACATAAACAAGAATATTTGATGCTTTTACTACTACGTCTAAACTTTCGTATAGTCCTCCTCCAAATAAATCTTTTAAGTGAAGTACTTTTATCTATTGTGTAAAAGATACATTCAAATCAATTCTCTTTTGCCCCTAGTAGGATAGAGTTTAAGACTTGACTTGTTTAAAAATTAGTAGTTCTGCTTGCGAATATTGCATTTTATGTACCATATGAATATTGGCAGTTATTCTAATTGTGGAGCATCAATTCAATTCGATACCCATAAGTTTGTAAATCTGTTATTTTACTTCAGAATATCGATATCACTCTTTTTCAGTTCAATCTCATGCAACCTCAGAATTCACTGAATGTGCTGATTGTTATTTAGCACCACCTAATCGCAACCAAATGTGAATTTTATGTAGTGATATTATGTATGTTCATAATTAAAATTCTCATAATGAGATAAAATTATGGACTGTTATGTAGGCCTCCTCACAGCACCGATACTATGTACACTTAGTCCAAAATGTTTTTTCTTCCTGAATTCTGACTTAATGTCTTAGCACTCTACAGGAGGATAAAATGTTATAATAAGGAATTTTGCATTACACATTTATTAATTTATTTATTATTACAGGTTTAACTGTTCCATAATTCTTGCCCTGACTATACCTAATGGTATTTAATAGTTATATAACTATTGCGGAACTTACTTCTTTTTTCAAACTAAGGTTAGAAATCTGTTATTACAAATTGTTATTAAAAATGAATATTAATATTAATCGATCCACGATATTTAATCTGTATAGAGGAAAATATTAACCCAGTAAATTAATTCTGGTGACGACATATTGTCTTCCATTATTTTCTTACTTCAAATAAATAGGTTTATTAATGTGGCAGATAGAGAATGACTTAAAATATATCCTTTGTTTATGGAAGTTTTGATCTAATGGTTATCGTATTAATATCCAGTGGATTTTGACGTCTTATTGACCATTGTCTATTTATTAATGAAGATTTCAGAAATAATGGTGAATAAGGTGTGATATTGCTCAATCAAAGGGACTTCTCTGATTTTAAGCAATAGACAGACTTGTACACTTATAAATCAATTTTTGAATTAATTGGGGTGAAAAAATTATGAGAATAGCATTGATTACAACGAAGAGCCAAAGAAAATATGAAAATTTTTATTAGATAAGGAATTATGGAGAAGAACACAAATAAAATAGCGTTACATAAATCCACTGAATTTAATTGAGATCATCAATTTCTCTATAATATTTGGGTAGATCCTCTTAAGATATATATTTGACTATATTCCAAATACCTTTTATTAAATCCAATCAGGAAACTTTACCAATGTTTATCAATGTTTTAGTTGTTCAGCATAGAAGTAATACAATCCTGTGGTTTATATTAAAATCAATTAAAATTTAGTCTCTTTACATGAAAATTGTTATAATTACATTATAATAAATTACGAAATCCACAAGAACGCTCTTTGAACAAAATCTAATTCCTTAATTAAAAAATATGTTATAAACTACATTAATTAACACAACTTTTACTTAATCCTTTCTCGTAAATAAATGCTTTTTGATTTTTATCCTCTTACATATAACTAGCTCTTAAACCCTGATTTATTCAGCATTTACCACTACTACACTGTCTGATTTCGATAGTAATATATTTTATGAGTTTAGATTGGAATTTCTTAAATATAAGTCCTACTAGCATAATCACTCAATGTGACTCAGAATAAATTATAGGAGGATATCAAAGATTTGCACATCAGCAAGCTGCTACAAAATTATTACAATTACCACCTCATTATAGAATGAAAATATCTTTGACCCTTTATATGTAAGCTGTTTATCTAGCCTAGAATCGATACATGGGATAACGGTGAATTCTTCAAAGTATTTGTAGATCAACTGTTAGTGTACAATGTCGAATATACAAGATTTATGGGCACATAGCAGGTATGTGGATAAGGACACTTCGATTCAATTCATTAAATATCGATGGAGCTCAATCATACAGGATTGACAGCTTTCATCTACTTAACTAGTAATTTGAATGAAGACTTTTTGGATGTATGACAATTCATAAATAAAGGAATCTTGGGGCTTCAAGAATTTCAGACTCCTTCTTTTCCTGTGTCCCCCAGAATGCCTTGCTTGTAGTAGTCTAGATAGGGATGTTGATTGTATCACATGGACACTAGTTCATTCCTCCTATACGGAGTTGATTTTTGCCAACTTTATTACAGATGGATGGACTATTATAAATGGAGATCAGAATAAATAGCAATGTATGAGTAAGAGATTGGTATTTCATTTTAGCGATTCCTACTATATGTGGGAAAGGCGTGTGTGGATAAAATACTCAACTAATATTGAATTTATAGGACTTGCCAGCCCATTCAGAAATGAAAGTAAAACTAAAGTATCTCAGGATTGGAAGTTGGGGATGGGAAGATATGTTTAATACAACGGTTGGTGGAAATGTAATATGGAATTCGTCACTAACCTCACTGCCTAATTATTTATATGGAATCTGTGATTTAACTTCCTAAGATGTATTTATTAATATAGATATGACATTTCCTCATTATGCAATAGATTCCACAGTTATTATTTTAAATAAGTTGAATGGACCATTTTCAGATGAATCTTTTGGAGCAAGAGATATTTAAATTCTTATTAGTATAAAAAGAATATTAAGTTAGAAAGAACGACAATATGTGGTGACAAGGTTGTTGATTTATAAGAAGAATGCGATGATGGCAATTCGTTTCCATTTGATGGTTGCTTTGGCTGTATGTTTTCATGCGTAGATGGATGTTCAGTCTGTTAAGATATGATCTGTCTTGGTTGTTTATAGGGATGGACTTATTTAGAATATGAATTTAGGTGTGAAAAACAGGTGAATTAGGAATTTTCTTGCAATAATTATTCAATTTAATGCATTGATCATTGTTTATAATTTAATTCTGGCATTTCCTAAGTATGTGAGGACAACTATTAATTGGAAAATAATTATTGTCTCTAAGTTGACAAAATGAATTTATGTTAAGCATAATGTTAGATTTGTATAGACAATATTTGTTATAAATGTTACCCTGGATAAATTTTAATATTAGGTAACTGTCAAGATATTTGTGGAGATTAAATATCTCCTTACACACTTGAGGAATGTGTTTGTGATCTAAATTGTGAGGAATGCATAAATAACATTTGTTATTCATGCAAGAGCAATTTAAAATTACTTGATAACGAATGCATTGGTACTTGTGGGGATCTTGTAGTTTAAGAATCGGAAGATTGTGATGACGGTAATGATATCGAATTTGATGGTTGTTTCTATTGCCGTTATTCTTGTCCAATAGGATGTATTAACTGCGAAAAAGGAAAATGTCTAGATTTATGTTTGCCAGGGTTTTATTTTATGAATAAAGTCTGTTCTCCAATTTGTGGTGATTCCATCATAGCAGGCAATGAATAATGTGAAGATAATAATACATAAGAATATGACGGGTGCTATCTATGTAAATTTTCATGTCCTCTGAATTGTTATGAATGCATTGATGGCACTTGCTTTAATTGTAATATTGGATTTTAATTAATTGAAAATTAATGCTCAAATGTATGTGGAGATGGACTTTTGTCAGTTGAAGAACAATGTGATGATGGAAATCAAGATAGTGGAGATGGATGCACTAAAACATGTTAAGTGGAAATTGATTGGATCTGCGATTAAGGGAAATATTGCACATTTGTTAAGTACCCATAGCTTATGTGCGGATTTATCGAGCAGAAAAATTAATACTAATATGTTAGAATTAAATTCTCTTAGGGTGTTTAATTACTTTCTGATATTGTATTTTAAGATGCCATAGAACTTTCAATTATTGATTTGAATGAAACAGATTATAATATTACCATTATAGAAGTTCAATCTGCTTAGTATTAAGTTATATTAGATGTAGAATACATTTTATAAATTGAGATCTTTACTAATTAACTTTAGTATCCAATATTAACAGTCAAATTAAATGAATAATTATACAATGATAATTTAGCCCCTCTAGTAAATACGGTGGATTATTTTTAATTAAAATAACCTAATTATATAACAGGTTAATAGGTTAAAATTGCTCAAACTGTTTAATTGGTTAGCAAAGTATCGTTTCTATCTATATATGCTTTATCAATTATTTTAATTATCTTAGGAAATGCACTCTCATTTTGGGGAATACTGGATGCCCTTTAGCAGCAATCATATCTCAAATTCATCAATGTCTTATATCCTTAAACTTTAATTATTTATTTTTAATCAACCGAAATGATATCAATGTAATCATTGTTAGATAGCTTCACAAATTTAAGCCAGAAGGCATCATTACTTTCATTTCCATATATAGAATCATATGAAAAATTTTTATTTTACTAAGTAAATGCAAATATTGCAGAGGGATTTAGAGCAGAAATTCTAGTATTCTTAGCCTTACTTTGTTTATATATAAGTAGTTTATTTTTGGAGAGAGTTATTTCAATCTTGGAAATGAGTCCACTTTTATAACGTTTTCCAAATTTTATTCGGTTTTTACAAAGCCATTAAAGAAAACTCAATAAAAAAATTAAAAAATTTGACAGAAGTCTTATCCAAAGTACTTTGCTAGCTTGTAGTTGGGACCTTATTTTTATGGCAATGCTTGAAATATCCTCCAACCATGATTTTTCTTATTATAGATCTTATGTCCGTCTAGCCATTACTTTTATAATATTAATCATAATTTTCAATTTAATCTTATAGTAAATGTCTGCAGTAATTAATTGGAAAAAATAAAATCTAGACCAATATTGGTTTCAAAAATAACCCTTTTTTCTATTGATAAAAAAGATTTTAATTGTATCAGTGCTTGTATTTTATTAGCGTGAGCAAATACTATAAACTTTACTTATGACTTTAATCAATGGAACCTACTTAATTTATGTAATTAACATGAAGACTGAGAAAGTATTTGAAATTAAAATCAAAAATATAATCATGGAAGCATCCCTAACATTATTTACGGCATCGACAATTGTAAATTGGGATATTTTGTAACGATACTTTGGATATAACTTTATAATCATAATAGGTTGGATTTAAATGTTTCTTTTGGTAGGTGTTCTTATTTCATACATGTTTTTCGAGCTTTATGATTTTATCAAATTAATCAAAAATAAAATTACAAAAATGATTGAAAAAAGAAATCGTAAAGTTAAATCTAATGAAGAGAAGCAATTATAAAATTAAGGAAATTAACTATAAAAGGAAATTATCTAACCTCAAAAAACTATATTTGCAAGAGTGGAATTTGTTTATCAAATACAAATAAAAAATTGAAATTGTATTATTTAAATTAATAATTAAATATCCATAATTTCAACTATTTAAAATGTCTAAAATCCTCAAAATCTAGAGCATTTTCTTTACTCCCACCTGATTTCATGAGGATTTTATCATCAAAATTATTTGAATGATCATAGAGTTGATAAAAATTTTACTTGCATTTTTATAAAAAATACAACGTTTATCCAATATTAAATATATATGACTACGCAAATAGATTCCTCTATCCATCTATTAAAATAGTTTATCAAATTGCAATTGAGATTAAAAAGAATAAATCAATTTATTTTATTTTTGGTAAATTCAAAGTTTCAATTTCAATTTGTTTAGGAATATGTGTTCATAATATTACAATAATATTTATTTGAAGAAAATAATGAATCATCGAAAATGTAAATAAATTTTTTAATTATTTTGCAATTAATGATATCAACCTGTACAATTAAACGAAGTAGTTCAATAGACCTAAAATAAATTCTGTATTCTTTACTTTAAATGCCTCAAATTCTCCATCATTTTGGGATGATTTAAATACTGAAGATGGTTTTGTATTCAGTTTCTACTTATGAATAAAGACTTCAACTTTTAGATTCTTAACAAATAATAGAAATAACATAATGAGATCGTTGGCAACTCAATACTATCATCAAATAATAAAAAAGATAATAGGATGATCTAATTAATATTTACGAAAATATAAAAAATGATGTAAATTTTAGATAATCTCATTAAGATGTTTAATAGGGGGGGGGTGCTCTAATTGAATACCTTATATTATTAACTTTTTTAATTAGAGTTTCAGCGATCTGCCTCTTTAAAACTCCCACATATTTTAAGTTATACTAGAATATGCAATATTATGAGAACCTATAAACTAGCTATGCTTTTTATATACTTTAATTATATATAGAAAAGAGAAATAAAGCCTTTTATTAATTCTAGGTAACTTATTGTTTGAATGAATATTATATCATATTAAGAGAATTTCAAGCTGGATATTAAAAAAAAAATTTAAATTAATACTTTTCATAACTTTCTTTTTATATTAACCCAGAAGAAACTGTTTCATATGGGTCCATTATTTTCATATATACAAATCAATTGATTATTAGATCTTCTTCTTTTATACTTTTCACTTTAAAAATTTGACATTGAATGCTCTGAAGCAGTTGATAATGGTTATAGGAAAACAAGATAGAAATATTAGATTTGACTTCAAATAAAAGGATGGAATGAGTCTATGCTTTTAAAACCAATAGGAAATTCGAAACTAAAAAGTTCTTGATTATACATAGTTTCAAGTTGAGTACGCTTAGTATGCTTGATTGTGTTTAATTTAATATAAATTATTATCTAAGTCAACATATGATGCATAGACGCAAATTACGACCAAATGTAGTTTATATCATACGAATATTCAATAAAATATTATTCTTTTCTACAAATTACAAGGGATTAGGGCTAAAAGGATGGATCAGTGGGTCCTTTAAAAAACATTATTTTTATCATTGATATGCACTCCAAAATAGATTGCATTTAGCCTTTTAAGGAAATGAGAATTTCAATCAAGATTTTATGAGCTTCCAATTCTAGGTAAATTTAAAAATAATTATCTCTAGGTCCAAAATGGAAGATCAATTCATAAATCAAAAAATCGAAATTATAATAACCCATATTAAAACAACTATATAGGTGCCTTTTAGTACAAATTACATCTACATCTATAGCACTTTTTATAGTTTAAAAGACTAACATTGAAATTAGGCCTTAAAAATTCCATATAATAACACTAGGTACATTTATCAAGGAATGATAGTCAATTATCTCAGTTTTGATTTTATAATCATAGAACTACTAACTACTAGACTATTTAATGTAATTCAGTAATTTATACTATAAGTTTCAGTAAAAGTGAGTATTCTAGTCTAAGTTAAGGTATTGTTTTAATAAATCTATAATTATTACTGCTTATTCTTTCTCAATCTTATAAAATTTGATTAAAACAGAATTTTAAATCAAGTTGGCTAGAATTTCTTAACAGATTATACTTAGAATATCAGTATTGAAATCTTCTCGAAAGCTTTTATGATCTTCGAGTATTCATAACTTATTAATAAAATTAAAGAATTAAAAGTTTCATTAAATTGAATTTATGATGGATTAAATTATAAAAATATATGCTTATATCAATTATGTTAAATATTTCATTATCTTAAGAAATTAAGACACTTACCTTATGTAGATGGATAAAGATACTTAGTAATTCTTCAATATCTTCATCATCAGGCGTTATAGAATCTGCGAAACCTAAGACCTCTTTTGCCTCTCTATATTATCCTAATTGAATTAAGCAGAAGGCTAAATATTCAATAAAAAAAGTATACCTTTCCCTTTAAGGGAATCTGTATGTTATGGATTAATATGTAATGCTTTTTAATAGTATTAACATGCCAATTAATAATTATTGATCAATTTTAGAGATTCTCCTATAATTAATCGAATTTAATTTACCTATTGCAGTTATTGAATATATATCTTTTGGATTAAGATTTACTGCTTCTTAATAGTACTTAACTGCCTTTTAATATTAGCTAGTCATTCTTAGGCATTCACCTTAAATTAAATGAACTTCAATTACCAATTGAAGATAATGAATAAATGTGTTTTGGATTAATATCTAATATTTTTTGATAAAACTCAGCAGCATCATTATATTTGTTGTTCAATCTTAGGCAATCACCTATCCCATATAGTGAATCTATATGTTTTGGATCAATATCTAAAATTTTTAAATAGAGTTCAATTGCCATTTGATAATTACCATCCAATCTTAGCAATTCACCTTTGTTTCAATAAATCTAATTACCTCTCCCATAATGAGAATCTATGTATTATGGATTAATGTCTAATGCTGCTTCATAATACTTAACTGCATTCTAATATTAGCCATTCAGTCTTAGACAATCCCCTTTAAATTAAATGAATTCTTTTACCAAGCCCGTTCAATGAAACTATTTCTCTTGGATTAATATCTAATGCTGCTTAATAGCATTTTACAGCTTTCTAATATTCACCTGTTAATCTTAGGCATTCTCCTTTAATTAATTAAATCAAATCTACCTTTTCCTGCATATGCCGCAGTACTTTTAGAATTGCAATTTAAAACTTTATTGTAACTATCTACTGCCTCCTAATATCTTTTTAATTTTCTTAGACAATGTCCTAATTATTTTAAATTTTAAAACTTACCTTATGATAATAAATAAACCTGATTAGATACGCTTATCTTAATAGCTCTATTGTAATAGTCCAAAGCTTCATTAAATTAGTTATTCTCAATTATTATCTTTAATTCATAACTTTATTAAACATTCTCCTAAAACCTTTTTCTGAAATAAAACCTATTCCAAACTATGCCGCTGAATTATTTTCATTAATTGATATACAATTATCATAATACTATTTTGCTTCCCAATACTACTTTTCATCTCTTAAAAGATCACCTAAAAATAAATACAAGTTACCTAATTTCAAATTTGAGAGTTCGTGTTAAGGATTGATTTTAATTATATCTAGATATATTTAATGTGCTTTTTTACACTCATTGGTTTGACTTAATGAATTTCCTGAAATAGGATTAATTAAAAACCTTTTTAGTACATGATTTCTAAATTGTAGGGTTCTGATAACAATAAATTATCGTATTGTTAAATTGCCTCAACCTATTTATTCATGAAACTTAAAGAGATGGCTAAAGAATAAAAAATGTAAGACAACCTTTTTAATAATCATTCAAATTTTTTTCTCTTTACTTATTAGAGATCTAATATTCAATGCGATGTAATTCTAATTGAGTAAAAAGGTCATCAAAAATTTTTTACATTTTCTTCAATGGCTCTATTACATTGCATTTGATATGATTCTTCATCTCATCAAATAAAATCTAAGACTCAAGTGCTGCTAATTATTAATTAATGTCGAATTCATTTATTTTGTCTTCCAATCCACAGAATGAAATTATAAGCCAGAAATTAAATATTATAACGAGAGAGCAGTTTGTTGCAATTAAATTTTACTATCTTTTATTAGATCTTTTGAATTCTGAGATTTGGTAATCAAAAATTAGTTTAATTTATTAATCTCATCAACATCTTCATTGAAATGTTTGTAATGTTTTTATAATTTTTGACATTAAATACAGAAAATCCTATTTTCATGACAGTCAGCCGATTTGCACCAAAAAATTGCAGATTCTTAAGGATGTTCCTTACATTTAAAATCCTTTTTCTATTAGAATTTTTAATTCATTATTTAATTATGAAAAAATGTAACAAACCAAGCTTATAATTAAATTAGGGATATAGATCCAACATAATTGCTTAAATTTTTCAGGGAATTCGAAAATTATTCACTAGATAAACACCACAATGAGTGGTTTCTATCAAAGCATATTTAAAAAACAATTTTTTAACTGCATTTTCAATATGCAACATCAGCTTTTCTGTTATTCCTTTAATCTCTTTTCTTAATGCATCTTCTGTTCCAAAAATCCAACAAATATTCTAAAATAATCCTGAAGAACTACTTATTTTTAACTATACGCTCGTCAACTCTTTTTTACTAATTGATCTATTTTCATTATTTCACATTAGGCTATTGTTATTTCTCAAGAAAATTGCTGCCATTTGAACATCTAACTCTAATTGTTATGGATTTAAAAAATACTGTATTAGAATTTAAGTTTGAATTTCTTACTCTATTTTCAAATTTATTCACATTCTTGTCATTTTTAATTTTAGAATAAAGAGCATCATTTATCATTTAAAATCTGTAATGATTGGTATTGGAGTAAGAGCAACTTTCAATGTTCGAAATGTTTCAATAACTGCATCTGGGTTTGTAAAATAAACCTGTTAAGATTTAGATATTGCATCAATAATTGTGGAGCCTCAAATAAAGATCAGTTTTAGGCTTTAATGCTTATTTTACGGGATATTTAGTTTGATTAATAAAAACATAAAAAATATCTAAGCTATTTATAATAAATAAAATAAATAAATAAAATTACATTATGAATTTATAATTTTCTAAATTTTTAATTGAAGTAGTATAAAAATAATCATTAGTATTGTTGTGTTAAAAAGATTGGTGAGTTGAAATGGGATTCACATATCAAATTGATAAGTTTATTTACTTTTACAAAATTGCCTGATGAAAGCAAAGTTCAAAAATACAAAATAGATTTGTAATTTTAGTATGAAATTATAAATAGCGAATTAGTTATGAATACTAACGAATACAGTGATTATTCAAAGAACAAACCAAATAATTTTCTACTATTAGCGAGATATTGATCCTATAATGGTTGCAATTGTGGATTCATAATAAATCAATAATTTATAGTAATTGAATGCAGATTTTAAAAGTAATATTCACTGAATAATTTTTAAATTTAGTTATAAGTGTTTTTTGGAATAAATTAATTTTTCCTTATTTATGGAATGATTAACGTTATAACTTTAGGTATGAATTAAACTAACTAAACTTACTAGTGCAAAAAAGCAAAGTATGCAAGTTATAGTTTGGTAAGGAACATTCAACTCTGTCTATAATTAAGAATCATTTGAACAATTGCTCTATGCTAAAATATAATTTACAATTGGTGTATACTTTGAGACAGAATTAATTATTGATATGCTGCAAAACCTCCTCCATTTCACAGCCTCAGCAATTCCTTGCAGCCATCAAACAATTGATGAAATCAAAAACACATTAACTAATACATGAAGAATTTAAATTAGGCTATTATTATATAATGATGAAATTATTAACAACATCACCTAATATTAATATTATATGCATCAACCAAAGCAGTTATACATAGAATTTTTCCCCAAAAGCACTGCAGTCTTAAATGCCAGATATTAGATTTATTAAGCAATATTCCTCATGTATTGATTTATGTCAGCTTTTTATAATGTCCAAATACAAATTAAATAGTCCTAGCAACTAAGTAATTTTTTTGCTAATGCTCTCAAACAATTTAAAGCTTTATAAATTTATGATTGTATAAGGCATCTTTAATACTGATATATTTGGTTTGTCCTAATTTTAGAGTCTGTCTATTTGGCCTATCGATTTCAAATTTTTTAAAGTTCTAAAAGCATTTTGCAATTGGCCTTAATCTTTTAATCATCTATCAATAGGAGTTCTTATTTCAATTAATTTAAACAAGTAATCTCATTTAAGAGACAGTATGCTCAATTTATTAGTAAGTGATGCCTAGCAAAATAGAGCAAATGAAACGCTTAGTATGATAAGAGATCTTTGTATAATGCTACACTATTTTGATACATCTGCTTTTCATCAGGCATTATGGTTCTCAATTTTGAAGGATTGAAATAAGATGCCATCTTGCAAAATTATTTCAACTTCAACCTTTCATTATGATGCTATTAAAATCAAATAAGTTAGTACAGATGCGTTAATCAAAAATCCTAAATTTGCTTACACTTACTATTGCCCTTGCTCTATGCCAATCATCTTTTAATATACATCTTGGTTTATATTTCAATTTTATTTTAGACATAGCTTGAGTAGACTTTTTTAGCACCTTATGAACCGATCTTAAGAGAGAGTCTTATAGTCATTAGTTATTAGATGGCTGTTTCTTTGTGGATAATTAAATGCTCTGAATTTGCAAATTGAACTTATGCAAACAATGAAATGATTTTGGAATAATTTCTACGTGTTAAGGATGGAATAATCTTCAATTGATTAAAAAGCTTAAATAAAAAATGATATTAGATAAGGACTTTAACATTAATAGAATTAATTACCTTTAGTATTGAATTGCATCTAATGGGACAAGTTGTGCGAAGAAGGATACATGCTAATTTTTTGGATGAACATTCCATTCCAGACGACTCTCTTATTAGTACAGGATGAATCAATCAGATAAGAAATATTTCTACTTAAGCATGTATTTATTTTATTCTTGTAAATAAGACAAAATACAAGGCATTTATAAAATGCAAATGAGCTGTTAAGCTTTAAAATGCAACTAAGAAATTTTGGAAATATATAATTAGCTGCAAAAGATTTACAAATTTAAATTGATTGCTGTTTTTACTTAAACACATATAGAAGGTACTTTAGGAGTAACAAATATATATTTATAATTCTTGAGCTGCATTTCTCTGCATAAGTTTTGTATTAACTAAGGAAAAAAGGAAATAATAAATTCAGGATTTCAGGGATTATTGTAAAATTTTCTAGGCAATATGAAATTTTTTTTTTTATCAATTAATTACAAAATCGTTCTCAATAAAGATTGTCAATCCACTAATACCCAGCAATATTCTGTTAATAGAAGGAGCACCTATTTTAGAATTGCAATTGACCTGGCTGGATAGCATTACAATTATATGATTTTAATAACTAGCATTTATGTTAAACTATTTGAGAGAAAATTTGCAAAATTAAATAAAAGGAAGTTGCACCTGGCAAATTGTTGAATAAAATACTTTCACAGGTGGATAAGGAGTTCATGGGAGAATTTTCTTTTACTAGAAAGAATGCTTTTTTTGTAATGGGATACTAGACTAAAAATATAATCATGATGGATTTGGATAACTAATGATAATTAAGATAAACAAAATATGAGGAATTGATGTTAATCCCAATTATCTAGTTTTGATTACGACCTTATTGTGTTCTTCGCAAGGGAAGCTATTCCTCAAAGTAGAAGACACAGTATCTCAATTGAAGACCAAACCGATTATTATACCAAAGATGATTGAAGTTTAGATCAAATTGAGGTATAACCTAATCACAATGCTAGATAGATTTTAAAGGTCAGCGTAAAAGTATTATATTTATTTTGTAAAACTCAGCACTTTTGACCTTTAGTCTATCATTTTACTATTGGATGAGTTATTTGTTTTTAGAATAGTCATTTTATACTTACATGAATATTATTTATTTAGATGCACTTAAAGGGACTAAGTTAATTTAAATATTTTCTAATTTGAAATAATTGGAGGTTACAATAAGACTTAAAGATAATCTAGTTTCAAATTAGAAATATTTCATATAAACCTGTTAAATATGTATCGATAGAAATACAATTTCTCTAAGCAAATCAAAAGTCGAGAAACTATAAAGTAAAACAGACGATATAAATTATTACCATCTTTGATATAGTTAAAAATGGATATCTCCTTGTCATAATTGTGAGGTTATTAAACAGCTAAATTCTGTTAATTCATGTACAAAATGCAATATATTTATTTTTATTCTAACTCTGGAGTGTAGTTTGCCTTTAGCATTCATCACAGTTTATTAATGCAAGGGTTATTTGGCAATCTCATGACATTTATCATAATGATGCTGGTTAATGCTATATAACAAAAGATTAGTTTGCAACCCCCCTTATTTTTTAAATGTTTTTTACATATATTGCAGATTAGTAGGTTGGCAATGCCAAAACGTCTATTTAGATGATTCCTTTTAAAATACTTATAGATATTATTCTTGATTCCAAAACTATTGGCAGTAGGTTTAATTATTAATTAATTTTATCTAATGCAGCCAGCTATTGATTCAGGCTTGAATTCTTTCCTAATGAGGAGTATTTCATTATGTTCTTCATTGTTTTACAAATTTTTCTCAAAATAGATATTCTAGTGGAAATTATGGCTTGCTCATCCAAAATAACTTATTATATCTAAGGGTAACTATTATGCATACACTAACGTAATAGATTAATTTAATGATGGCTCTTTATGATCATCAAATATAATTTAATTAACAAGGTGATTAGCAATCTCTAAATTTGTCATACACTTTATTCTGCAATATGAAGTACTCAAGGAGACATTATGTTACATCCAACTGTTATGTTTAATGCATTAAAACTACCTGCAAGATTCTGTTTTGTTATCAAATTCTTTCTTATGTTATAATAATATTTTCAATTAAATGAAATTTCTGATTCTATGTTCTCACCTCCCATAATTTAAATTTTATCAAGAATCAGTAGAATTTGATTGAAAATAAAAGTCTTTTAGGAAAAAGATAACAATAAATCGCTAACTAATTAAAAAATACTGAATTTCATAAAGAATTTGAATTCACAATATTTGCAAGCTTGACCTGGTTCTGGAGTAACAAGTCGTTGAAAGTTGCTAATTCATTACTATTACCCAAAAGAGATTTTAAAATAAAGTAGGATGTTCTAAAAACTGGTAAAATAATTCTGGTTTAAGGTCTGTTAGATAATCATGAATAGAGAGCTGCAGCTAATAGTATATCTAATAGAGAAAAAGGGTGTATATTCAACTGCGGCAGTTCCATTATGAGATCCAATAGCTTCGTTATATAACTGCCATCCTAGCATGTGTAAGAATTAGATTTACATAATTTGTTTAATTTTAATATAGAGATTGTATCAAAACAATGAATACTGTTTTTGCCTTGAAAATATGTGCTTGTTCGAGGAAGTTATAAGTTTTATTAATCAAGAACAGCTAGAGAACTTTTTGTAATCAATTGGATAACTAATATCTAAAATAAATGGCAAGGATTATTTTGATTGTCCAAACTTAAATGGCAAGTTATGTTAAATTTTTCTTAGACTTTATTGGCTTGCAGAATGCCACTTAAGAGTTCATACTTTTGCACCATTTACTTTTAATTTTTCTTATAAGTTTACATAATACTTAAACAGATTTATAGGGTGGTACTGTAAATGCTTGATCCACATATCTATATCACTTGCAATTTTAACCAAAGACAAAAAGATCAATACTTGTGGACTTATGGGATAATTCGTATCCTCTATACAATTAGCATTTCCAAATTTGTAATATTAAACACTGAAGGAGTATAGGATACTACTACTATAGTTTAAAACTAAAATACTTTTGTTACTTACAGCATATAACTAGATTTATTGGGGTTATAAAATGTTCAAAGAAAAATTTTTTGGGCACTCTCTACCGAGATAGCAAAGCAATCACTATAACAGGCACTTATGATAATCATCTTAAGATAATCAGGCAGAGATCCGATAGCTATTATTATCAGAACAAATGAGAGAGCAGACGTGAAAGTGATTTAGAAACACCAATATTAAACAATATTACACATGAATTAAAGATGAATTTATTTTGTACGTGCAATTTTAGTATCACTAATGATACATATATTGTCACATACACTCTTGCCAAAATTCATCATTTAAGCATATATGGGATACAATGCTATAACAGAATTCCTAATGAGATTTTTGATGTTATAACGAAACTCTATTCAACCACTAGTAATTGGCTATGCTTAAGATTAATTGTTAATAGGCAGTTTTCTTTGATAATTATAAATACAATTGTTGTTAACAATAGTATTCATATTCACAACATTTTATTGAAGAAACAGGGTGATTATGGACAAGTGTTAATTCAAAAAGGAAACAAACGTATATATTTGAAAGCAATTTCCCCATATAATTTACATCCTTAATTGAAAGCTTGCACTATAAGAATGAAAGTTGATAAGCTATCTAATAATAAACAGCTTAATTTATATCAATACATAAGAATATGTATACTATTGGTATGTTAGGCTTTACTGTAAAAGTTTATAAATGAAGTTGATATATAGGAACTTGGAATACAAGAGAAATACAAACTTTTCTAACTAGAGCAAATGGAAATGTCCTTCTATATTATAAAATTCTTATAATGGATCTGACAAGTCAAGCGATTTCTATTCTTGAAATCCTAATTTGGTTACATTACAATTTTTGATGAAAACTTTAATGCTGCTATATTTAAAGAGTGATTAAAACAAGAATTGGAAATGCAACCATTTGTCTGTAATTACTTGATGGCTCTGTTGTAGGAGTTTGCTAATAAACTTGTAAAATATTTTGTTGGTTATGAGGAATGATGTCTTTTTGCAGAATAGATTTATTTGAGCATCAACTTCAGCTTGAAATGAAATACATGTTATTTTTCCAAATATTTTAGCGGCTCTCTTTATTTCTACTTTATCATCTCTAAATGCTTCTAATTTTCAATTACTTTGTAAACCAGCAGTTTGACTAATAGCAGTGAATAATTGAAACCTTGTATATTTGACAACAAAATTAGTTACAATTTTGGTTGTTACTATTTTGAATAATGAATTATACTAATCCTAGTTCCCTTGCATTGCTTTCATGTAGCCATAAATATGGCACTGCAACTTGTTTTAATATTGCATGGTATTTCCAGAAACATCTTTATTCTGCATATTACTGCTAACACTTGCACAATGCAGACAATTATTTGTTCTTATTTTAGATCCAAACCTTACTATATCTAAGAGTAGATTTCTTCAAGCCTGTGAGGAACACATTGCATATCAGTCAAACGCTTAAAAATAAGTGATCATTTTTTGAACATTATCTATTGATATATCCTGTTAGTTATGAACTTAATCTTGATAGATTAAAGCTTGTACATTAATTTATATTTTGCACTAACTTCTTCGTTTTACGAATAATCTTCAAGATATTCTTATGCTCTACATATTTCTATTAGACTCCAGGATCATTTTTACTTCTTCATGCAGGGTTATATTATTCGTTCACTCGTACAGTGTTGAGCACTTGCAAGTGATGCTAAACGTTCAGCCCTTTCTTGTCATATTACTATATGACACACATCACCTTGTCTACAGATGGATAAGATGTAGGTTAGATAAAAACTTTATAGCTGAGGTAGGTAAGTTGTGGAAGCTCTATCTAATATTTTGAGAGTCACCTTCGATGCTTTTACTTTTATTTTCTCAAATAACCCAACTCAATATCTTTCTTTTTAAGAGATGAAAATTGATGTAATATTTAAACAGATGGATTTATAAATAATCTACTTTAAAGATGCAATACTTTTAATGTTCACAAGCAAAGCTTAAAGCACAAATTGGATTTATGAGAGAATAAAAACGTATAAGTCAATTGAATAATTTTGATTTTTTAAAGGGATGCAACAGTTAATAAAATATGTAACCTTATTAATCAGTCTCAGGTTTTTGTAATTCCTAACAATTAGTGTTCAGCATGTTTTTGTTTTACTATTTTGAAAAGTAATACTTGCTAAATACTATTTGCAACCGAAATTCTCCTTGCTAAGAGTGTGTAAAGATACAGCTTGTTCATTATATAACACTTGCGCTATTTATTAAATGTAGAAAGAATATAATATCACTTGAAATTAACCTTTCATTATGCTTTTCTGATGATCGATACATAGTTAGTTACAAAACTACCTTTATATCCTTCGTGTTTCAAATAAATTTAAAAGCAAAAATAAATAGGCCTAGTTTTTCGTTTGTACGTCACCAGGATTAACTTCCTTCTCTTGTCCATTGACTTAAGACTAATACCCATTAAATCAATCAAATGTTAATTCCCATCTTTAAAACAATGCTCTTGACTTAACAAAAAAGGATTATAAAATTGCTTACCACTCATATCAACTATATTAAATTCTCTAAGTTAAACTTATGCTTGCTCCAATTCTTTTTAAAACTCATAAATCTATTTTAGTATTTCATTAAGTAATAGGCAAGAAATATGTGTCTTTCTAATGCTTACTTGCTATATCATCACCTTAGTTTCAATGCATTATTTCATTAAGCATTTTTCTCCTTCTGCTATAAAATGAAATTTTGCCTTATTTCAACCCTTAGTTTTGTACTTGTTTGAACAATCTCATCTACTATTTTTTCAATACTTATAAAGGTTGTTTAATTCTTGTATAAAAAATTATTTTTGAAAATGTCCGTTGGATACATTTGCTAAGACAATTTGTAATTAGCTATTGCTTAATAATTAAACTAGAGCAAATGGGTGCTTTGTCTTTCATATATAATTTTTCTTATTTGCATGTTGTTTCCAGGTAAATTTTTGTGTAGCCTTGTAGCAATTTGTATGAGCTAATTAGAACAAATATTCAGCAATTATTGTAATTTATATTAGGAAAAAGAGCCCTGAACTAGTCTCTCAGTTTTTTACTCTGACTTTCTGACTTATTTATTAGTGGGCGTTGTCATAACACATTAAAAAATCACGCTGCTTTTGCTTTAGGATTTGTGTTGTAAGAAAAGCTATTAATTAGATTAGAAGCTAAAACAATGATTCAGAGTAGATCACCCATGCTTAAATAACTGTGTAATGAATATGGCCACTTGCAAAAACTACCTACTCTGTAAATCTAAAATATGAAAGGCATTTAGAGGCAGTTCAGCATGGTTTGTATTAAATTTGAAGTATTAATAACGTGCATTTCCTCAAAATTCTCTCCTAATCATACACTCATTAAGAAGCTTATATCAAAAATAAAGAAATTCTCTATTAGAAGTGTTGAACGTTATAAATTATCACAATTAACCCTTGCCCTAGTTTATATGTATCTGACTTCAACACAATTTGATGCATTGGATCATCAGAAAATTGTATTGATAAAATTCTAGAATATAGAACTTATTATTCTATTGTAACAACATTGTAATAAGTGAGATCCTCGAATCACTTGAACCACTTTAGCTCATAAAGTCATCTACAATTTTAGCAGGACAAAACTTAGCCTGCATGCATCCTTTATTTCAGCTGCTGACAAAATGGTCTAATTTCAAAGTTGAAACCCACTTGACCTACCCAGCTTTATCTTATTAACTTTTAATACTTCATTAGAAATTTGTTTGGTTTATGAAACTTTAACTCATCCTTTTTGTTATTTAAAATATTTGCTGCCAGTATTCGTTTCATAAATAATAGAGGGGAATTGTTATTAATTGCTTCATTTTAAGTATGAACTTGTGTAGAGTATACTTTTTTTAAGGCACTTATCTGAAACTAAGTTCATTCACTAAAAGAACAGTTGAAAATTTTATGTTGAAATGTTTATTGTTGTCAAAGTCCTGTTGCTGATATCAAACTACCTCCTTTTGCAAATTTTGTATTGATTGTAATAGCGATTAAGTGCTGTAAACTACTCATAAATATAGTGGTGATGCTTAGTCAAAGTTTAGAATATTTTTAGGATAAAGTTTAATTCTTTTTTATATATGAAATGCTATCTTTATTATTAATTGTATCTTTTCTTTTTTATAAACTAAAAATCTAAATTTTACTTAACCATTAATTATCATTTTTAAGACTCAATATGTTTACTCTATTTAGATTATAAAGTTAATAATTTATAACAAGAGTTTCTGACATCTCATTATTTACCAAATATTTAAATAGCATTTACTTAAATTGTTTAAAAACTTGCTTGAAATGGTTCTATTGAAAAACATGTACTTATCAATCTTAAAAAATTTGAAGATCAAGAAGAAACAAAAGAAACATATTATCCAAAAAAGTTAAAAGAAAATGATTAAAATTATAATTGTATGAATATTCAAATTCACTTTTGCTTTTGTTTTAAGTCTTCTAAAAAGCAACTTCCTATTGATTTAAACAAAGGTTTTAAATCTATCCCTTAATAATTCATAAATTGTCCTTATAAGATAAGTGTTCCTGATGCTTCTAACCAAGGATTCTAGCATATTCTAAGTATTGTACGATCAGGATTAACTAAATAATAATTAATAATAAATACCATTTGGCAATAAGGAGCAATTCTGAAGTGGTGATTGAAGTATTTCCTTTTCTGAATATTCAAGTTTAGGAACACTTGAATATTCAGTGGCGTGGATTCTTGTAAGAAAGAATGACAAATTAAAATAAATTTATGTATTAAATGATTATAAATATTAATCAATTTTCATCGTTTTTATAATCCAATTTGGTTCTCTAAAATGAAGCTTCCTCTTTGTTTAAATAATGTCCTCAAGTCTATGCCAGACTGATTAATAAATTCTCCTTTCAAAATTAACGCTCCTTAAGATCGAAATTCAAGCTAAGTTGATATGACAAGGTAATTTACAGGAGAATTTACTATATAAAGAAGAAAATAAATACCACTTTCTTGAAATACGTTGTTGTTAAAGTTATGAGATGAAAATTAAGCTACAATATCTTGATAACAATTATCTGAAGATAAGATTTATTATCCTGTCTTAACATCCCATAAACGGATAGACTTGTAATCGCTGCCAGATGCTAATGTAGTACCATCAGGAGAGTAACAAATTGAATAAACTGTTCCAGAATGACCATCTAATTTGGCTTTTTATTATCCTGTCTTAACATCCCATAAACGGATAGAG
>CAJJDP010000042.1:3778-18913 GCA_905182995.1 Paramecium octaurelia
TTGTCCATTTTAGAATACCCAGAAATTACTTCTAAATTATTATAATAAGCAAAAGCATCCCTAGCCTGCTTGAGTGTAATTCAAATATCACTTCTGAAACCTTTTGGTAATTTAGATTATTTAGTTTTATTCTTAATATTTATTAATGGTTATAAGGGATAAAAATAATTGATGATTCCGATCAGGCTTAATAACATAATATTTATGTTAACTTTAATTAATTATTAAACAATTTTGAAAATGCCATATCATTTCCCTCCTAATTTGTTCAAATTGAATTCGAAAGAGCCTATAGAATGTCTCAATATTCTTTTATTTAATAATGTACATGTTAGTAATTAATATTTGAATTTCAATATCTTGGTTGATATATTAATCCCCACATCTCTTCGTAAAAAGTTTATACTTGTTATAAAGAAATTGAAATCAAAATTTTCATAATATGTAAAAATTAAAACTAATTAAAGTCATGCTATTAGTGTTATGAAACCTTGCTAATATATGTGGGAGCAAGAAACATGAATATTAGTTGAGCTTGAGTATGATGGTATCTTTTCTATATTAAAAATTAATCTGGTATTATTTTCCAACTCTTATTCAAACTATTAATATAGTTTATAAGATAAAAGATAAACAATGATAGTCTCTCAAGAAAATATTGATATATTTTTAAATAATTAATCATGTTAACCTTATTTAAGTACAAGTTATTTTTCTTTAAAGATATATTAAAAGCTTTTATCAATAAGAAAAATGCGCATCTCTTCTTAGTATATATATCGTAATTGACTCAAAATTTCATTATACAACAAATTTTACAATATAAATGCTTTATTAAATGAATACCTAAAGTTATAGTTTTAAAGAAACAATACCCAACATATCAAAAAAATACTGATTTGAATGTGGGTTTTGAAAGTTTTCATTTCTTTTGCTCTTGAAAATCAAGCGCCTTAAGTAGTATATCATTCATTAATTACTATCAAATATTTAGCACTCTCAAATCTAAAATTAGTTTTTTAACTTTTGGTATATATGGCTTCTTCAATGCACATTTTCTTTCAGATAGTAGATATTTTCTAATATATATCAAAGGCCGTTTTATTGTAATACCACCTTATTTCCATACTATTCCTTTTTTTAAATTACGTTGTGTCCATTTACAAAAATTCTAATTTTTATACTTAATTCATTTCAATTTGTAATTCTCCAAATTCGAAAATAGATTATGTTTCGTGATTTTAAGTATAACCTCTGATTTTTATCTATTAAGATATACAAATTATTAATGATTTACAATAAATTTTTACTATCATTAAATTCAGGTAATTCTTCTGATCAACCCTAGTTGTTTATTGTTTTAACAATCAGTAGATGTAAGCTTTATCTAAAATTCATTTATCTTGTTATAATCTTTTGGAATCAGTGTCTTCAGTTTAATATCAATAAGTTCATCATCATCCAACTTGGATTTTGCTTTTAAATTTGACATAGTAAAATTTAGAAATTTATTCGGATTTATAAGAATTCTCTTAATTCATTAAACGATATTAAAATTAAATTATACTCCCAAATACTGATAACATTGAAAATTTTGAGGCTTGAGATGTTAGGTCTGATTACATGATCCAAAATATCCATTTGATTTGCATAGATACTATATAAATAGATGCAAGCAGGTACATCAATTTCACTACCATATACATATAAATTATTTGTTGCTTTAATTTTTTAGATTTTTTAAAGTTAGTAAGTTGGATAGATTTGAATTTAAATTTTTTCATTGAAATTTGATCTGTTTGTTTTTCATCAATTATCTAAAGGATATTGAGATCTCAATAAACAATAATTTTTTGCTTTATTTATCCTCTGATATATCACAAGCCGATAAAATAACAACGCCATCTTTAATTAGTTGAACTTATTAGCAAATCAATTTTTTTTACATTTTTGAGATTAAATTTAAATTTCATAATGAAATTCGAATACAAACTTTCTTTCATTGGTAGTTTAGTTACACCGCAAAGGATAGAACATACATATTTTAATCTTTCCATCAATCTTTAGATAATATAAAGTTCAATTGTGGCATGGTATATAAAATTTCTCTCTTTTATCATTGGAAGAAAGAAGAGACCTGCATAATTTTCTGGATCATTTTCTAATTCAAATAATTTTAAACAGTCTAATTCAAGACTTTTAATTTTTAAGTTGCTAATCTCATCGTATCCTCTCAAATTCAGTTTAAAAACATCACCGCTTAGCTTTGTGAATACTTAAAGATATGGGTATTACAAAATAGAGAGAATATTATTTCCTTTATTTTCTTAATAGATGTCATAACAGTATATGTTATTTATTAATCATTTGTAATTTATATATTAATAGTAGTTACTTAGTCTCCAATAAAACCATGTTGCATTTTTAAACTAATGCAACCTAAAGTGTTGGGCCATCATTTACACAAATTAAATCTTAAATATCATCAATTTGAACTAATATTATTAAAGTTTTGTAACAGAGTTAATATGATTGATATTAACATTACATAGAACGATGTCCCTAATTTTACGAATAAAAAGTGTTTCCGATTGGTTTTTGGATTTGGAAATAAACAGGTAGCTGCATAATCAACCTATTTGTACATCTTAACATCAATTAATATATAATCATACTAATAAGTTGCATCCAAATACGATAGTGTTAATATGGTTTCTTTATTAAAAAAATAACTTCCTCTATGTTTAAGGCTGAACCAGGAAAAACGTTACTTAAATCAATGTATGGTGTTAACTCTTTTTTTAGTATACTTCAAAATGAAAAAATTCTACATTTTACATTAAAATGATTGTCAAATGGCTCTGCTTTAGTTAGAGCAGATCAGTTGCATAAAATTCAAAATTTTTAGTGATGGGATATAATGAAGGAATGGAAATTATAATTAAGGAAAATTAGATGAAACCAGATATGTTATTCTTCACTCATTGCATTGACTTCTAATTTTCAAATGATAGGACATGAATTTGTTTTATATAATATAAAAGATTCTTAAATAACATAAAAGTTAGAAAGCATATAATTACCTTGTATTCCAACAAAGATGATATTTTTAGAACAAAGCCAATAAATTTATATTAAAAAACAAAGACTATTTAATATTGCTAAATTTATCATAACTACACCAAATTTCCTTGGTCTAATTTGATCAATGGATTAAATAAAAAGATTTTGTCTTTGATTTAGATTAATAATTTATATGTGTAGGTTTGGAAAATCAGGTTTGTTTTATATCTTTATCAGATACTATCATAATGGACAAATTATTTTAATTAGATAGTTAATCAGAAAAATTGTATATGAACTTTTCATAAAATAATAGTAATCTTTTCACAACTTTTTATCAAAATTCTTCTTTAATTTAAATTGAAATTAATTCTAATTTGATTCCAAAAAAGGTTTAGTTAAAAATATCATGTTTGGAATTTTTAACATTTAATAATCATGAAACCTAATTAATAGCAATTTATAGAATTAATAACTCAAAAAGTAGTTAATAATCATCACTATTTGATATAGAAACTCATAAAATAAATTTATGCTTTGGAGAGATAATTGATCCAAAATTTCATGAATCAAAATGTGCCACATTTTCTTATAATTAACTTATTGGATGCTAAGACTTGTAAATTGCTTTTATGTTTAAAAGTAATACGTCTATTATAGCTTTCTTTCGAATTAAAAAAAATCGGAATAATCGCTTAAGTAAGTGAATAAGTAATAAAATTATGGAATTTAAAGGCCTTATAATAATTTGAAATGGATGGTCATTCTGGTTATTTAATTCCTTATGCATTTCACAAGAGGGATTGTAATTGGTGTCAGGATCAGATACTGAAATTATTAGATGGGATTTGAAAGAACTTAAGAAATTTGGCACACATTATTAAAAAGTAAAAGACATCCAGGTATATTTTGCTTTTCACATAACTTTCTGTATTTTGCTGCTCTAGATTATGAATAGGGAATAGATATTTGGAAATTAAACACAAAATTCAGGTTTGAACATTACTATTTCAAATCAAATAAATCTAACCAAAAACTATTTTTTAATATTATGTACTTTTTTGGATTAAATCATTGATTGTTAGTTTATTCTTTTCTCACTTACTTTCATATTTTACATGCGCTTCGGACTAATTTAATCTAAATGCGGACAAAAATTGAAATAGAAATACTTTTTTTTTAAATGCCAAAATATTAATTTAGGATCCAAGGGTTGCAGTCCCAATTATGCAATTAGAAATCAACATCACCCTAATAGGCCAACTATGAGGACTCTTTGGCCGCTGAATGTTTGATAAGGACGTAAATGGAAAAAGGAGACATGGAGGACCCGATTTTAAGATATTTATTCATTAGAAATCAAGATCTAAATACGGTGAGATGGAGGTTGGTCTTCTCTTCAAGAGAATGCTTACGTGTTGGATAGAGAAGAAGGACATGGGATGAAAGACCTTTTAAAGATGAAGATATAGGAATGTCTTATTGAAACAGAAATTAATGGTAGATGAGCTAAATACTCTATGATGAAGGCAATATTGATTATCACTCCCTAAGATACGGATAAACAAACAAGATGAGGAGAAAAGATTTTACAGATTTGTAATTAGATGCGTTTTGGAATGGAACGAATAGTATTTTCCGGAATGAGCATAACGTTAGATATACTAAAGCCCTTCCATAACTTATTCAAGCCAAGATGGTTATATACAGACGGGGTTAGTTTCCGATAGGAAGCCTTTGGTAGTTGGTGAGAACGAGGCGAAGAAAATTTTTCATTTTGTGATAGATGATATGGAAGTGTTGCATAATATCTTACTCCAGATTGAATGTCCTGTAACATTCTACAAAGAAAAGGATCCTAACAACATTTAGTTGCTTTCATAAGATTGGTCACATTATGAGAGCATTGCTAAAGGTCCAAAGAAGTTAATAAATACAGAAGAGGAGAAGAAGAGTAAGAGTAGCTTAATAGAAAAATCTTAAGGCAAGGGCTATATTTTAAATCTTGTAAGGCTAAAAGGAGAAACAATTAGAGGCCTAACTTATGTAAGAGGAAAGAATCTCAGATTAGATATCAGCATAAAGTCGAGAATTAGTCAGAAAACTAAGGGTAGATTCGTAAGTATCCACTTCAGAATGGCGATCTTAAGCCTATACAGGGAGAGAAGAATAAGAAGTAAATGAAATAGTAAAAACTCTCGATTTGGCTTAGATAATTGATGGAAAGAAGAATGAGACTCTTTTGCCTCCAATTGCTTTTCCACAAGAGGTAACTCGATTTGTTGAGGCCTATTGGCTGAATAGTTACCTAAGACTATTTATGAAACATAACTATGAATACGCGAAATCGCCTTTGATGAAGGACTATTTTCAGAATATTATAAGCAGAGGGTTATGGAATTGAATCGGATTAAAAGGAGAATTATTGAAGAAATATAACTCATGGAACTATAAAATGACGACTTCAAAATATTGAGGGTCTAGTGAAAGACTGAGAAGGACTCATGCATGTCTTGTATGAAACTTCGGATTTAGGAATATATATATCATCAAACGGGAAAGTAAAGATGGTAATAATTAGGACGATGACAGGTGATAAATGCAATATCAGGTTAGATAAGGTTCTCTACAAACTAGATGAAGAGCTTAAGGAAGTAGTCAAGAGATATAATGACACCATTAGGATTAATGGCCTAGCTAGGTTATCTTTCGATGAGAAGATGATCTGCCCCTTATAATCGAGATTGTAGAATCGAGCTGAAATTTTTAAACACTCCTGTGTAACATGTATGGACCTTGTAATTGCTCAGGGCCATCCAAAATGACAATAATACCAACATTAATATTGTTATTATTATGCAGAGAATGTGAAAAAGGTAGTGTGAAAAATTTTTTACATTAAACACGTCTAATTCCATATTAATATGATATAAATACTAATTTTGATTTATAGAATATGTATAGGATGAAATCATTATTATAGCTTAATAGTAAGTTTTGAAAACTTAGCTGACCAAAGTATATTAACATCATATTATAACAATATATTTTCTCAATAAAACGATTATTACAAGTTTGAATTTTTTATTATCATTAGATGATATAACTCTTAATATAAAATGTATATATAATAATAATTAAGTGGTGAGTTTTCAATATTTCAATCGGTTTTTCCAAATATTGGAAACGAGAAAAACTAGAATTTACAAGGCTTAAATTTGATCTAATATACTCATTTGAAAAAGAAAAATGAGTTTTTGCACTTTCGATATATTAAATAATTAATCTTAGCTAGATTGTATAAGTTTAAATTTATTTTCATTTATTCAGTTTTAACGAATATTTTCATTAATCCAAATTAAGTGATTTTAATTTGTGATAATCTACTCAAAATCACATCACATTTAAGAAATGTATTTTCTATACTTTTTTTCTCTATATTCATTATCAAAAATAATAATAATGAAATGAGGTTTCTTTAGTTAACGTTTGGCTACAAAAAGAAGATAATTTAAATTTGCTCTCATAAATTATACATTTGTAAAATTTGAGCTTTTTACAAAAAACATTTGGTATATTAGACTATTCTCTAGTAGTTAATTTGTACACTCCGTAAACGTATTATATAATCTTTAATCTTAAAACTAAAAAATAATTTCATTCAACTTATAATTAGTATTTGTAAAGTTAGAAAGCATAATCGTACTTATTGATATAATCAACGTAGTAAATGGATGAAAATTATTCCTTTTTTCATTGTGAAATGATTAGACAGCCCTTTAGATTTAAGATTTTATTATTAAGCGATTTGCCTAATTCGTCCTATTTTATTATAAACCAAAGATATATCTTGGCAAGCATGTTTAAACTTAATTTCAATAATCAAAAAATAATTATTAAATTGATTATTAATAAAATAGAATCACATAATCTTTAATACTTTAAAATTAGTTTATGGCTAATTTAATTGAAAACTTTTCAAAAATAAAACTAAAATTCATTAAAGCCATAATATATTTCAATTCTTAATCTAGATTATGGAATTTTTTAGAAGATTGCAAAATTCAGAATAATGCGATTTTTTTTTGTAATTCATAAATAATATTATTTCTAGGAAGAAATTAAACAAAGAATGATTTGAAATGAAGAAAAAATTAAAAAAATCGTTATATTTATAATTAGCAAAATAAGATAATTAACAAGAACCAAATTTTTTTAATCCAATACTTTTTCTTTCTCATGGTACCATTAATTCTCCAAATAAATTATGTTATTCAACATTTCTCATTCAATAAGAAAGAGCAGTTTGAATACATTATTGATACACTTTTTATAGTTTGTTTTTTTTTTGAATGGATTTCTATTTATTGTTTAGATTAATTTATTCAATTATTATTCCAAACTGTAATATCAAGAAGGCTGAATAATTATATTTAATAAACTTCAAGAACTGTAACTTTGGATATTGCCTTTTTCTAAATGAAATTCAATTCTTTACTGAATAGTAGAATTAAAGAAATTTATAAGATAGTAGCCTCTAAATAGGAAATTCAAAGTGGATCACTCTAATTTTCATTTACATAGAATATGGGGAAAACTATATACAGTTTAAAATAACAAATTGAATTTTAAATTTCATTGATTTTATAGAAGTTGAATAATGAAATCTTCTAAGATATCTAAATTCCAAGAAACATGAATATAAAGATTAGTATCAACTTCTGGAAGTTTTTATTAAGAAAGCTATATCCATTTTTTGAGGGATAAATCAACTAAATTCTCACATAAACACACCACCTTATTATTGAAATACATCACCAGGTTTGCTCCTTAAGGAATATTTAACCATAATAATTGAAGATAATAAGCATATCGATTGCTTAATCGAGTTGTTTGAGAATAACCTATTCTTTAGACTGAGATTTAAGCCAAATCTTAAGAATAAAGTAATATGTGCAATGAATATACTAATTCATGATCATTTAGGTTCCGATATTCTAAGTTCACAAATATAAGAAATAAATACTAATTTATTTTAAGATGCTTAAATTAAAATATGAAACCATAGATAAGAGAAATTACTGCTTTTGTGATAATTGAATGAAGAAATAACAGAAAAAACTGAGATTAGAACTACAAAAAGACTTATGAATATATCTCATAATTAAGGAATAAATATTGATCAAAAGAAGAGATGAAATACGATTTCGGCTATTATTCTGCTGAGTCTTATAAACATATGAGAAAAGCATTTTTTTATTGATCTTCAGATATGCCTGCTAAAAAAAGAAGAATTATTTGAACATGCTTTTTTATCTTTCATATCCAAATAATTGATTTTTAATTAGCTGGTAGACTAAAATAAAAGCTATCACTGTGTCTAAAAACCAGTTCCTCCAAAATAAATAAACGAAATAGATTTATATGAATTGCAGTGGGATTTTGCCTCAGATTATTAAGCCAATACCAAAGGACTAAAATTCTCAGAGAATAGTACAAATGAATAGACTTATAAGTAATTGAGCACTAAAGATTGTTTTGGAATCCTATAGATGTATTCACTTTTGAAATTCTCCATTTATTTAAGTCTTAATAAGGTGCAAGCAAATGAATCATCTATTCTTTTGCCTAATTCTATTAATAAAAAAAATACATTCAAATAGCATTAAAAGTATCAATTTAAATTTAATTTAATTATTTTTATTAATTATGATAGAATTAGAACTAAAATGTGCAAATAAACACTAGAAGCCTATTCTAAGTGTAGTTTTTGATAACAAGCATGTAAATAATCAAAAACTCCTATGTCATGAATGCATGGAAACTTTTACCGAAGATGCTCGAATTATGGGATTTAAGGTAGTGAACTAAATGATTGCAGAAAGTCAGAAATAAAAAAGAGATTTTGTTGAAATTTTGATTGAAAACAATTAAAAGATATTAAAATCTATTCAATTAAGCTTAGTAGAATTAAAATCATCAATAATTTAAAAATTAGATTCACTAGATGCAATCACAAATTCATGGATCCAAAATTTGAATAATATTAAATCAGATAAAGCTGCATATAGCTTCTTTGAAGAATTAGATAAGATAATAAGTTATGGAAAGGAAAAAGTAAGTTAGATTAATAAATAAACAATATTTAATGAAATTAAAGAAACAAATAGTTTATGGAATGAAAAGTTTAAAAATAAATTAAAAAAATTTACTATGTTTAAAGATTATTTGAAATGTTAAGTAATTTTATAAGATCTTACCTTACAAGAATAAGTTAATCTTCCTTCTAATCAAGAATAATTTTTGAAAATAGTAGACACTTAATTCAAAGCTATTAAAGGCATCTTCAATCAATACATATTATATACTAAAAATGAAGAACAATATATTAACTATTTTAGAAATGAAATAATAAAATAAAATCCTTTTGAAACATAAAATAATGAATGCTAAAATATTTTTCAACTTTTTAAAAGGGAACTTATTGAAAATAAACAATTCATATTCATAAATAAGGTCGAATAAAATTTACCCTATCTTGACATCTTTCATTAAACAATTTCAAAGAAAATAGAAAACTCTAAAAATTCATTATTAGATATGAGATAATTTTACTCTTAATCTATATATTATGATGTCGTATCAAAGGCTAATATCTAAGACTATTTAAATAATTTTCCTATTAAAAGTTTTGTTTAAAGTGGTACCTTTCTTAGGAATTTGTAAACTCTACTTGACTCTTTACACATTAAATATGAAAAAACGTTTGTATTTGAGGGTGATATTAATTATGTTATAAACTTTGATTCCTTTTAGAAATAATAAAAATCAATCAAATTTGACAATTTTGTACAAATTGATTTGTCTGGTACAAAAATTAGCGAAAATTTTAAATATATTTATAAAGATTTGGAAGTTATCTAAAAATGTGATCAATCATGGAATAATAATTTAAAATTTAAACAAGACCTTTTATAATAATATATAATAATAAGTACATAAATTGAGATTAAACCTGATTAAAATTAGGATTAAAAATCTTTAAACTACATAAAATCTCCTCCAAGTGACATTCCTCAATATATTCGTACTAATTTTCTACAATAATTTAATACAATAATGATTGAGTAAAATTATTGGAATAAACTTTACGAAGAACTTTACAATTTAATAAAACAAGTAATTGACCTCTCAAAATAGAAAATAGAATATTAAAGTACTACATCTAATTAATAAGTTATCAACGATAATAAAGATCATGAGAATATTTCATTTTATAATCCTTAGATAATTCAAAGTATAATTTAGAAGGTTTAAACTAACATTAAGGTTAAATATAATAATTAATTTGCTTAATTTGGTGTTATGTTAACTGATATTGGAGAGAAGTGTATCTTTTATTATTCTATGTTAATTACATGGAGATTTCTTAGTAGAAAAGTAGAATCAAAAAAAGAAATAACTAAATTATTATATCAATTATTAGTTTGAACATGAGTGATTATAATTTATAATGATATAAACATTGTATTACTAATGGTATCAGCATATTGTGTATGCAAAAATCCATCAATTTATTATTGGTTATGAGCAATGATTGTACTGATCCAACAGAATGGAAAACATGAAGCCAACTCACTCTAATTGTATGTTATTTTATTATGGTATTTCTGTTATTTACAATCCATATCAATTCAATTCTATCAATTTTACCATTTGTTAAATATTTAAATAAAAGATTCACTGATTTATTATATGGTGCTTGGCTTTCCAAACTTCATAATTGAGTTATACTTTATTATATGTATTAAATATTGTCCTTTTGTATTGAAGATTGTAAAATAAAAACCAAAAGGAAATTATTTGTAATATTTCTTTAGCCTAAACTTACTTTATTTTGTCTTCATATATTTCTTTTGAATTTCTGAGATACTATTTTAATTCTCTGATTTTACTGTATTCATGTTTCTGATCATCTAATCTATTTGCTTATAAGTGCTATAGTTATTTCATTTCATAATAGATACTGGGACAATTTCAAAAACTACCTAGCTGATGGTTTCCTCATCCAATATAACAGCTCGCTTGATCATCTATATCTTTCCTCTTTACTTTAAAAATTCGAGTTGGAAGTTTCTATCTCCAGAATTTACATTTGAACTTCTTCCTCCTTTCCTTGAAGTCAATGTCATTTGTGATTTGGATAATTTGATTTTATTATCTATCTTATTGAATTATCCACATTGCCTTGCCGAATTGATGTCTTTTTTATTAAAAAAAATCTTTTATAAACTTGAAACTTCCAACTTAAATCATATTATAGGCAGAATTTGAACTCTGCGTCTTGACTTTTCAAATGGAATATTCCATAATAAATTTCTATTAATATACGATAACTTTGGTGTATTGGATGAAATTTAAACTAATTATATTGAGATCTTGATTCCACTATCCTATTCTTATAAATAATTCTGCAAATACTAAAAGCTTAGAAGCCAAGGAGAACTAAATTTGCTACTGTTGCTATTAGAAACATTTCAGTAAAAAGTTAATTATTTGATAATAGTAACTTCACTTCAATTAAATGCTAATTTGAATCTAAATATGTTTAGTTCCCATAAGTTTTTTTTCTGCACAGAATTTATTATTCCTTACTGACAGAATTCTTCATACCTCAATACTAGTGTCTCTTAAAAGCAGTTTATTATTGAATGGGAGAAGTTGCATCTATCTGTGTATTTATGGGTAAAATTGGATGTATTTGAATAAAATTATATTAATTTAAGCTTATAAAATAACATCCTTGCATAATTATTTTTTCGAATATTCAATATCTTAAAAGACTTAAGTTATGATAATAATCTTTTGGTTAACAGAAGAAAGATTTTATGATTAGAGAAAATTTACTGTCTAAATAAAGAATCATAAGTGATATTGCTTAAGCAAGGTAATGTATGTTTTTTTGCTATTTTTCAATTTTATATTCAAATTATTGATAATATGTTAAATAATAGCTAGAAACCTAATGCTAAAAGTAATTAGTTGATTTATTATTTCTCTATGGATCCTTACATTAAGTATTTTGGTGTATTAATTATGATGATTAATTTTCCAAAAGATCTTTTTCATTCTTTTCTACACGAAATACATGGATGTTTTTATTTAATTGAGATTCCGCATTCTCATTTCCTTTATTTATTTTATTGATAAGCAACATTCATATACTAAAAGACTATTATCTCATCAAATACTTCTGCCTTTGATTTCCCATACAAAACCATTAATTTAATATCAAATATTACTATTGATGTTGATTTAGTAGTATACAAAGAGAATTTGGTAAAATCTGTATTGAAATTATTAAAAATTTCTAGTATCAATTAAAGACTGCTAGTAGATTAATAAAATTATTTAAAGTACATCGCATTTATTGAATCTTATTAATATGAATTAATTTATTTTAGTAAATGTTTGATTTGATTTATCAGACTCCTCCTTATTCAAGCAGTTCCTATAGTTTAATCCGCATAAACTTGATGGCTAGAAAGTAAAATATTTTTAAGAGGATTATTTTCTAAATTATATTTCTTTGTTTTATTGACATCGCTGACAACTGCTATGCAGGCATACTGTTTTCATATTCTTAACTACGATAGTAATTAATTAATTTTTCTGTCTTACTATCTGAATTTATGCCTTACTGATTATAAGTTGAGGGTAGATATTTCAATGGATTAATTAACCAATAGTAATAAGTTAACCCTTATCTTCTCTAAGGCAGTTAAGTACTTAGATACATCAATTATGAATTTTTTGAATTCCTTTACTTCCTCTTGTGAGGATTCAATTTCTTAATAATATACAATTAATAGTAATTGCTTTTGGAAAGGTAACATTTCAAGAAGCAAATTAGGAATTTTTGTAATTGAGTTTACTATTTTAATTAATTTATAATTATTAATTTACTTTTACTTTTACTGTAAGCAATTTTTTATTTTAAAATGGGGGAAATCAATACATATGGCTAAAAATTGAAAGAATTTTATGAAAATATTATACCTAGTCATTTAAAGAAGCCATATCCGTTACCAATAAAACACTAACTAATTTATTCACAGCTAATATATCCAAAAATATTTGTAAGATTCCCTAAACATATCATTAAGTGAGAAATGTTTATGGGTTTACTATGCGAGAAAAGTTTGCATTTTCTGATTACAATAAGTATTTGTCAATTCTATTATGTAGTAAATGAAATTATTTTGATAAATCATTAAACCAATAATAGAGAGTCTAGAAAAATAGATTATTCTTTTATGAGTTAAATTAAGAAATTCAATAATAGTTTGAAGTTTTTATATTAAAAAAGATGTTCATATTATTCTTCCTGCTCAAATTCAATCAATCATATTTCTTATCAATTCAAATGATGAGGTAATTAAATTTTCTACATTCTCTTTAATCAAAATCATTAACATTTTTTTTATTTAAACAAAAAGCTAAAAAATTAACTATCTGTAATTAAATTAGCATTATGTTTAAGGTGATTATAATGTTGATAATGAAGGGAAAATAGTTCGCAAATTGCAATGATATGGACTAAAAAAGTTTTTGTATATTCAAAGCATTTATATATACGAATATAACGATTCCTTTCATTGCTATTTTGGGAAATTACTAAAATAAGACTATCTTTAAATCTGTTACGATCAAAACAAACGGAAAATTTTGAATTCGCCTATTATAATAAGGTTCTTGAAATCAATCTAAGATGTTAATCCTTTCCTTAAGTAACCTACATTCTAGTATTCCAAATTAGATGTATTCCCTTTCTCTCTTCCTAAGCATCCACCTTCTTATTTATTCTCTAAATTTATTAAGTAACACGGTTCCACGTGAATTTGTTATCATCTTTAGAAAGAATGTTCCTCTACACTGGCTCAATCAGACTCCCATAATAGTGACCATATTTAATGTCGAAAAATGACCTTTAAAAACAGGTGTTTGAGATGTTTTGGTAATTCTAAATCTTACGTTTCAGTTTGATAAATCCTTGGGGGTATAAGCTGATTTAAAATAATTATTGTTTTTGTTACTGCCATCAATCTCTTTAACTCAGAAATTTCTTACCCTTAATATAATTACAAAGAAATATTGATAATTGAATTTGATGTGGTGGTATATCATATTCATCCACTTCTGCGATTGGTCAAATCAACCCGTCGAAAAACAGAATAATTTGAATCTAATAATTCACAATCTAATCAAAGATATTTATAAGGAATAAGACCTAAATATTTTATTTCCTAATTTAATAGCAGCAAGGTCTTAACATAAAATATTACATCAAATGTTATTCTTTCATATTAAGAAAGGAATGTTAAAATCAATTATCAACTATTTTCTTTAAAAATTGAATAAATTATCTCATAGCACAAATCAATTTGTATACTATAATTTTAGATCTTCTGATTTGCATTTAAAAGATATAAGATGAACATAATAACAAAAGTACAAGGTTTCCAAGATAAATCTTATGAGTGTGAAATCTGAATAATTTCAATGTTTTACTGTCTCGATTAACTTCTCAGTTCAGTTTTCCATAAAATTCAAAAGCATTCAAGCTAGAATCTAAAAACTATTTAGAAGCAGATTCTTAAAGAAGATATTTTGGCAGGTTGAATTTCTAGCATAATTTCATTCTAGTTAATCTAATTTAAATAATGTGAAAATGTTTAAATAGATTGTCATTGCTACTATCTGAAAACATGGAAGTTTAGGTTTTCTTCATAAAACTATTTTTTTATTTTCAAGCAACCTTGATTTTGGATAATATTATTTTAAGTTGAATTGTGATAAAAACAATAGCAATATATTAAATATTAATTTGAATAGAAAAAGAAAAATGCAGATGAGATGTAATTAAGCTGACCATGAAAATCAATCTATAATAGGGGTTTGCATAGATATTACATGTCCGAATTTAAGCCCCTATTGTAATTTTTGTTTGCCTCTCCATGCCAAACATCTTCATATGTTAACCCCTTTGGATCTTATAAATGAATGGATTTC
>CAJJDP010000042.1:29812-53542 GCA_905182995.1 Paramecium octaurelia
TTCTGGAGACGAAAAAAGCTCTGTGTGATTTTCATGCTAGTGATGATAAATTATTAGTTAAAGTATGTATAAGAAATTCAAATACAATTAATCTAAATTACATTATTTTATAACTTCAAATGACATAACAAATAGAAATTTGTCATCATGCCCTCAAATATTGTATTACTTTTGAGTTTACAAAACAAATAAAAGAGATTCAGATTGTAAATCTGTTTTGTTTTATATTCAAGTATCAAGCAGCATCAGAGAATATTAATTTGATCAATAAATTAATAAAAAATATATGTAAGTAATTAGTACTTAGTAATATAAAATTTATTGTAATGAAGATTTATTAAAGAAAAATGCTTAATTAATTATAATTATTATTTAAATGATTTAACCAATTTCTATTAATCCTAAAGAAAAAGTGTGGTATGATAAGGGTAATAAATTGTTATATATCATATTTAGGGTCTGCATTAGCCGATATAAATCAATTTCAAGAAGCAATTTAATGTTTTAACGAAACCATTTCTATTAATCCTAAATATGATTTAGCTTTGATTGGCAAGGGTAATTTATGTTTATTGTAAAATTATTAGGTAATGCATTAACTAAATTGGAGCAATATCAAGATGCAATTAATTGTTACACCGAAGCTATTTATATTAATCCTAAATCTGATACTGCATGGAGTGGCAAAGGTAACCCAATGTTCAAAATTAAAAAATAGGATATGCATTAGGCTGTTTGTACAAATTTCATGAAGCAATTGAGTGTTTCAAGTAAGCCATTTCTATTAACCCTAAATATGATGATGCATGGAATTGGAAGGGTAAAAACCTTATTCAATTATAATAATTAGGAGTTGCATTAGAAAAATTGAATCAATATTAAGAAGCAATTGATTGTTACGTTACGATGAAGCAATTTCTATTAACCCTAAAGAGGGCTCGGCATGGAATAACAAGGGTATTTATTTTTAAAAAATTAATATTTAGGTCTCTCATTATACAATTTGAATCATTATTAAGAAGCAATTGAATGTTACAATGAAGCAATATTTATTAACCCTAAATATGTTGAAGCATGGAATGGCAAGGGTAACTGATTAATAAATATTATTTATTAGGTGATTCATTATTCAATTTGACTTAATTTGAAGAATCAATTGAATGTTACAATGAAGCAATATCTATTAACCCTAAATCTGTTGAAGCATGGAATGGCAAGGGTAACTGATTGTTAAATATTATTAATTAGGTAATGTATTAAATTTCACTTAATTTGAAGAAGCAATTGAATGTTACAATGTAGCAATTTCTATTAACCCTAAATATGTTGATGCATGGAATGGCAAGGGTAATTGATTGTTAATTATTATTACATAGGTTGTGCATTATTCGATTTGAATTAATTTGAAGATGCAATTGAATGTTACGATGAAGCAATATCTATTAACCCTAAATATATTGATGCGTGGACTAACAAGGGTAATCTATTATTAAATATTATTATTAAGGTACTGCATTATTAAATTTGAATAAATTTAAAGAAGCAATTGAATGTTACGATCAAGCAATATTTATTAATCCTAAATCTGTTGATGCATGGAATTACAAGAGTATTATATTATTAAATATTATTACATAGGTAATGCATTAACAAATTCGAATCAATTTGAAGATGCAATTGAATGTTACAATGAAGCAATATCTATTAACCCTAAATTTTATTGGGCTTTTGAATATAAAGGTAATGATATTTTTATTCAGGTTTAATCCTACAACAATTATAGAAACACATGGATGCAGTTCAAAATTTTGAATAAGCCCTTAAAATAAACACTGATGCTTATAGATTTAAAAATTAAGGTAAATTCATCTTTAATTTCTTTTTAGCTGATTCATTATTTGAATTACGTAGAAGTTCATAAGCTAAATACTTTTATTTTGCTGCATATGAAATGGATTTGGATCAGAATGCTTATTTAAAAACATAACTATCAAAGTTATGAAACATTATGATATTTTAAATGGTTTAATAGTATATTGACACAAAAAGTACTTCAATTAATCACTTCTATAGTTATTACTCTATAACTTTAAGGAGATAAACTTAATGGGAAATAAAAGATATTTTTTGGTACACAACTTATAAAAGGGTTCACCATTTTCAAAAAGTTTAATTGTCTATTCTTACAATTTCACCAATATTTTTTCCAACATCAACCACAATATTATTAAATTATCATTTTTAAGACTTAACCTGTTTACTCTTTTTAGATTATAAATTTAATAGTATTGCATATCTATAAATATTAATTAATAAATTATGTTTCTGACATCTCATTATTTATTATTTACCAAATATTTAAATAGTATTTAATTAAAATGGTTTAATCACTTGCTTTTAAACGGAATACTGTTGTGCACTTATCAATCTTAGAATTTGAAGATCAAGAATTGAAACAAAAACAACTTATTATCCAAAAAAGTTATTACAATTGTAATTTTGTAATGAATATTCAAATTCACTTTTGATTTAAGTTTTCTAAAAAGCAACTTTCTTTGGATTAAACAATGGTCCCATAAACACGTAGAGTTATATGCACTACCAGATACTAATTTATTTCCATCAGGAGAGTAACAAATTGAAAAAACAGCACTTGAATGACCATCTAATTTGGCTTTTTATTATCCTGTTTTAACACCCCATAAACGGATAGACTCATCCCAACTACCAGATGCTAATGTAATGCCATCAGGAGAGTAACAAATTGAATAAACTGCATTTGAATGACCATCTAATTTGGCTTTTTATTTTCCTGTTTTAAGGTTCCATAAATATACAAAATTTCCACTGCTGAAAGCTAATGTACTAGTATTATGTGAGAAGCATACTGATTTTACTTCTTACTTTACTTTGATTCTAGAATTTACTTTTCCTGTTCTAACATCCCACAATATAATCGAATTATCATCACTACAAGAAGCTAATGACTTACCATCTGGAGAAAAGCATACCTAAACGACTCTTCCACAATGACCATCTAATTTATTTAACTCCTAAAAAAAAAAATTAGTTTCGGAGTGATGTGAGCGATGCTAGCAAAAGAGAGGTACAAAAAAAGATTATACTTTAAACAGGAATTAGGGGTACATAGGGGGTAGCCAAACCCTACATGCCATGGGAGGTAAAAGGAAGAATACAAGTAGAGGAAAAAAGAGAGAAGTAGAGGAGCAATAATTGGAAGGATGAGGACAAATTTTTCAGAGAGAGATGTGAAGTTTTTGTTTTAAATATTAAAATAAAAAATTATTGTATATCAAGTTGTAACTTTAAAACTTTTAAGAGAAAATACTACATTTATGGAATATAAATAAATATAGTTAATTTTAGAAATTTACTGTTTAATAGGGTTAAATTCATAGTTATAGGAAGAACAATTTTGTTATTTTTTAATATTCTCAATTATGCTTATGAAATCCAATCTTGGGTAATTTTGTAATTTTATAAACAATTAATAAATTGAACTAGTTGACTGATATTATCGTTGTGTAGATATTAATTAATTTTGTAAAAAAATCAGTTTGAGGTAAGATTACATAGTTCTTATCTTAATGATTAATACTGGTTCATTCAGAATAAGAATTAGAAAATATGGTAAAATTAGTCCATCGTTCAGTATTACAATTTGACACATTTTTTGCATTTATCAAATACACTTTCTCCAGCTACAAAATTAATTTGTCTAAGTATGGCAGTTCCAGTTCTTCACCTAAACAGAAAGATGCTCCATCTATATACATTTGAGTGAACAAAAAGTTTGCATAGAATCAAAAGCCTCATTAAGAATGAATCCGATCTAGATTTGCACAAGTGTTACCAATATTATATGCAATTAGCAACTTAACTGTTGATTTACTGACCTGACTTACATTATGAATCACAAGGTAATTGGCCTCTAATTTTGCAAATGGGTGCGTTTCCAATAACTTTTTACAAGAAAAATTTACGGCAAAAAATTAAAATAACTTTTTAAAAGTTCACTCATTAGCCACTGAGAAATCCATGACTCTTTGCCACAGACTCATGGTAGTAGAAAGGGGACTCCGTCTCCTCCCACACCTGCTTTAATCAGATAACAAGGTATTGAAGACGTAAGAATTCTTACCTAACCCTGACCATGACCGTAGGCAAGATGGGTAAGCCATTTCCGATGAGGATGGCGTTTTCAGGAATATCTACACAAGAACCGAAGGAACTGTATCGTTTAGAGCTAGCCCCTCTGAATTCCAAAATGGGGATAAGCATCTAAAGACACTCTGGACACTGTTAAAAAAAGTGACGCTCCGTCATCATACAAAATTTGATTAATTCCCCAATTAATAAAAAAACCCAACCCAGGTAATTTTTAATTCTGGTAATTTATGTTTAATTTTACTTTTTTTACTTTCCCAAGACGGGTTTCGAACCTTGAAGGCTTGAAAAATAGTTTAGGGATAGGGGATGTAAGAGATACATAGATGGAACTATAAAAATTGCTCCTAACAATTAGAAAAGTTATTTATCTCGCCTGGATGTAATCATAACTGACTTTCCTGGGTTGACATAGAGAGAGAGATAATAATTTTAATATGTGGGAAAAAAGAGAATTAATTAAAGGACTTTAGATCCTTAGTAATATCCTGCCTCGATGTGGTCATATTCTCCTGCTTCAGTGCAGGTACTGGCGTCCCGAGGATGACATAGAACGATGTGAAAGGGCGGAGTCTAGACTTAGACTCACACTAGCGTTTTGTCCTCCCGAATATTTCAAAGCTTAGCAATTCGAGGAGGTGCTGTCATTATGGGCAAAATATTGACATAGCAGAAAATAAAGATCATTATCTGTTTGGCCTTCCCGTTCTCAAGTGATTTATTCTATATTTATTATTCATTCATTTACGGTCATTCTGTCGCAAATTACAATCAAAACTTAGTTGAATGCATCATTATGTGTTACACGTTGATTTTATAAAAGGCAATAAATTTTTACTATTGACCAGAATGTAAATCGTATTTTGTCAATGCCATGCTTATGCCACTCCATCTGTTGAAAATATAGGATTCTGAATTTTATTTGCACTCTTGCTATATTTATTCTGACAATTACTATTGAACCTGCACAATAGTATCTTTCTTAAGTCATAATTATTCATTTAATATTTCAGCACTGTCTGCACTATCACAGTTAAAAAAGCGTTGTTTTTTTTGATCAGCTGAAGCTGTTTTTCAAATGTAAACTTTGTAAACCAGTAGAGCTCCAGTAAGTAGTTACAATTCTCGTTTACTATGGTTATCATAAAATATTTGAACCTTTACTTAACGTTCTGAGTATTATTCAAAGTCAATCTAATACTAACTATAAAAAAAAATTATGGCTGTACATTTTCTTAGAAATAAATTTGCTTAGAGTATAAACACCTCTGCAGATATGGTAAATATGCTTGAGGAAAATTTAAGAATTGAGTAAATTTATTATGCAAGGATCCGGCAATCCTAACTGTCTCTTTGTCAAAATACCTTGAATTACACGTTCTGATTGAAGTATATGCAATTTTTGCTTCTGAGATTTAGCAGTTGCTATACTTTTGATGAGTGATTCTATCTATAATCAAAAAAATGTACTACATGTAAACATTGATGGATACTATTTAGACATTTTGCTGCAACAATTCAGACACTTGTGCTTAGACTGCAGTTAATTTAAGAGTGCCATAATCCTTATTTATTTATTTATTTTATAAATCATACTCCACTTACTTGTCTTATACATCTTTTAGTATCTACTCTATTTATTGTTCCAGGCTTCTCTTCAGATCCGTATTAGGTTTGCTTTTAATGGCTTTTTCTAATTTATCCTAGATGTTTATTCCATGATATTCAGATAAGTGCATTAATCCACATAATGTTGTTAGAAGTATTAATGTGAAACCTCATATAGGCCTACTCTTTGTCTGGATTTTATTTGAGAATTTCATTTAAGGAAAAGATTAAATGATTCAGCACAATCTTAATTTCTGTTATTATTATTTTGATATTTTAAAAATTGTTCTTAAAAGGTTTAATTATTAAGAAATTGCAAGAAAATACTCCTGATAAACAAGCTGTAAGGAGACTTTAAACACCCATTAGACCCTAGATTGGGACTAAATTAACAATGAATAAAGTTGTTTTTATCAACAAAATTGTAAAATTTCATTTAGCTCCTTAATCAGTTTAGGACTTAATCCCCTCTACCAATACGGATAAATTGACATCTGCGTTCTTTTTTGTTTAGATAGCAAGAAAAATGCCTAAATATCTTTGTAATAAGAGCTAGAAAAGAGATAGTAGTGTTTAAAGTAGACTTAGTATTAAAATTTACTAATTATAAAATTGAAGAATATGTCATGTCATAAAAGTTAGAGGGAAAGTTCTGATAAGTCCAGATTAAATAAAATACTAATAATATTTTCTTGCAATCTTCTAAAGGAAAAATGTAAATTTAGCAACTTTGAAATAATAATAATCTTTCTGATAAACTGTTGCCAATTTTTATAATTTTTGAAAACAAGAAATTTTTAAAACAAATAGGAAATTATATAATAGAGGGATCCTATCATTAACATAACTAAAAGCATTTAGAGGTTTTACAAAAAGTAACAATCAATTTCATAATATTAAAATTTCCATTTAGTCTATATCTTTGGAATTTAGAAATTAAATAAGTCTTTGTAAATTCTGATCGATTGATAATTTATCAATAATTGGAGTAAAAGAGCCAATAGTAAGGATCTCAAAATAACTTTCTAAATTTTAGGGGAAGACAATATTGTGAAATTTCATATATGATAATTATTACAGCAATCAAATATATTCCATAAAATCTCTAAATTCCCACATAAAAAAGAAATTCCACTTATACTTATGATGAAATACAATACAATCTTAATCAGCATGGAAGTCTTAGACATAAGGGACAATTGATAAGCTGACATCTTGTAAGAAGACCGAAATTCTAATTTTGCCTCCTTTGAGAACAAGGTGTTCCCTTAGTTATTTATAATGTTTTTCACTATAAACTTTGACTTATTAAGTACTGATTGAGATCATCGATTTGATTTCTATATCATAGTCGTTATCTTTAACATTTAGTATTTGAACAAAAATTAACTGCAGAAATTGTTCTTCACTAATGCCTTTTTCATTAAGACATACAGGTTCAAAAAATGATAATTTAAACTCTTGATATGTTGTATCGGTTTTAGACAGCTTGGTCAATATAATTTTAGGTAGAATTGCATAAGAGCAAAAACTAAAATTATGGTCTCTGGAGCATTTCAATTATTTTTAACTTTGCAAGTATTAGTTAATCCATCATTATTTTAATTGTTTCCATCATCACTTTATTCTTATTGCTATACTAAATATCATCTCCTCATATATTTTTACATTTTGGTTCATCTTCTACAATCCATCCTTACATAATATACATTGCCCTTGGAAACAATCTATATTTCGTCACATTAGTAAGAACACTAATAGCAACCATCAAATTTAATATTATTTCCATCATCGTATTATTCATTTCCAACTGCAATACCATCACAACATTTTGATGAACAAACACCTTCAACTAATTACCATTCAATCTTATTACATTTTTAACACTATCTGCAATTAAAAATATTGCATCTTTATGGACATTGAACTTGACATTCATAACAACCATCATATGGTAAGTAATTACCATCATCACATTATTCATCCTGATTTGTAACTATGCCATTGCCACAGTAATCAATACATTAATAGGAGAAGCACTTACTTAGATTGATATCCCAAATGAATTGAAAATTCTTACTATCTGCATAGCAAGCTTCTTTAATTTCATATCCTAACAACTCTGCTTATTAGTGCATCATCCGTCCTAATAAGCCGTACAATAAGGCAAATATGAATTGCATTCCATCCATCCTGATAGTAACATCTTGCCAGTCTTATTTTAAAACACTTCAAATCCATTTATTACGCATCTCTTGTCTTCAAATATAGAAGCACAAGCTGAATCTATTGCATAATAGTAATCGCCTTTTTGACAAGTTGAAAGGAAAATTATACATTCAGAATGAGTTGAGGCATTAGAAGGTCCATTTGGGCATATTCATTATTAATAGATATTTCTCTCCTCATTCCAGAAAAGCTCTACTCTTTTTAAGTTAATTTATCCATCACTGATGCACTGTTGATAATTATCGCTCATACAAAATGATTAGCCAATTCGCATCCATCTAAATTTTTGTTTACAGTGCAGGAATCATTAAAAAATACTAATGGCAACTAAGTGCTGTATTGATTGAATTAGGCTGATGAGCATTCCTTTATTTTAAGGTTACTTATTACTTATTATTTATTATCAATACATATATTTTTACGATAACATTATTCTTGGATTGAATAACTATTGTAATCATCCAACTATTAGCATCCATTCAAAATAATAAGATTCACATTAAAGTGGTGGTGTTTCTGGTATTTTTCTTACTTAAAGAAAAATGTAGGATAAAAGAACCTCAACTAGGAACAAGATCTTGTGAAAGAGTTGTTAACAGTAGTGCTACTAACTGATCTTTTAGCATCTGAACATGTAGCGGAATTATACTATAAATTTTATTGCTTTCACATGCAAGCCACCCTCTAAGATTTGTCAAAGTTTTTTTGAAGGGATTTATCAACGCATTTATTTGTTTTAAGGTTCAAATAGTTTCAGATACAAACATTCAGGAGGAAAATATAACAGATGATGCATTTAAAGTAGTATATGTTTTAAGTGCATTAATTTCTTGCAAGAATAGCACTTTTGGTTGATTAATTAAACACAATTTAAAGATCCTTTAATTGCATCAGTAAGATTAAAGCATGAATGCCTCACATTCATCTATCTCTGTATTTAATATAGAATTTTTGGATACCCATCTTTTCTTTGATCCAATATGTTTGAATAACTTCTTTAAGTGATACAAAAAAGGAACTACCTACCTATACATAATGTACCTATACATGATGGCCATTTTGCAGAATCAATTATGTAAGAATTAAAACATCCTATTCTTTAGTACTATCAATCTCTAATAGTGCAAGCTGAATAATTGCTGACACCATACAGTACCATAAGTTACAAAATTGGATATTTATTTATCTGACCAAATTGGAAGAGAGATCGCCGCTCAATAAGATCTAGTATTGCAACGTTTAACTTATAGCACTAATACAAGGGTTGCAATCTACATTGCCTGCCTAACTGAATTAAGATGATTATAAGAGCAGTACAACTATTACTCCAATTGCACAAAAATGCAGGTACCATTAAAACAACAACAGCTATAGTATTTGCAGGAGCAACACTAATCGATAAAACTACTGCATTAGCAGCCCAATTAGTGCAACAGAAGTAGAAATATCATTATTTATATAGGATTTGTATCACATTTGATAACTAGATTCTTCTATTAGAGTCTGAATTAAGTTATTAGATTTTTCCACTATAACCAACATACCAGATTCTGATACATAATGTTGTTCCATTTTATTTTTTAATTATAAGAATAAACATTTGTTTGTATTTAATTGTTTCATCTGAAAGGAATAATTTTATAGAATGAAGATATTAAATAAATAAAATATTGAGAGCCGTTTAGAGTCTAAATATATAATAATAATTTTAACACTTTTAAACTTATCAGCATAGTTTTTAGTATTATAGTTTATGACTCAAAAGTAGACATTGTTATTGCCAAGTCTTGAAAATGATGGCAGTCATTCTGAATCAAATCACAATGCTTGTCGTCTTTTTACAATTCCTACACCACACACGACTGGAGCGCTTGCTGATGAGAAATCTCCTTAAGCGTAGCTGTCGGCACACAATTTACAAGCATTAGCTTTTCACTAATTAGAAGAAGAATTCCTTGTACTAATGGGGGGACCTATATTTAAATCCTCTGTTGTTTTAGGATTAGGATTTGCAATCATTTGAAGATGCCTGTGGTGTGCATCATCTAGCTCTCTTTTTATTGAATGTTAGTTTTGATCTACAAAATAACCATGTTAAGATCTAATGTGATGCCAATATCCATCAAAAAAGGTGTAATCACAAATGAATTTATTAAGAATGAATAATAAGTTTGCAACCTCAGTTAATGTTGATCATTTAATGAGATATTATTTCAGTTTAATCCAATTATAGTCGGGTATTTTGCATCATTCAGATGCCAACCTAGGATGGATCAATGCATATTATAAATGCACGCATTGATTATAAGATGATGCATATGAAGACATAAACTTAAAGATGAGAATATGCAAGTAATAAGAATCACCGTACTTATTGAAACCAGAATCTAATGAAACATGCATGAAACATGCATGCTACTGGTAAAACTCTGTGATTTAAAAAGATAACTTGTGTTCTAAGCAGTACAAATTTATGTGCATGAAGTACTTGATAAATAGTAAGTGATGCGATCAGTCTAGTCACCAGTAGATGTCAACAAATGGTTCGTTTCCAGTATCTTTTCAATGTCAGATATACCTTGAGGAAGTCGTCATTTCATCTTTCGTTGTTTTGTTCAGGATTATAATTTTCATCACTATTTTTACAGATCCATCTGTCAAAACTTTCTGTAGACATGTTATAGTTACTCCTCGATCTAATAAGACATTTGATGAGCAATATTGCAAATTTTTAACCCAAATATTAGGTACCAAATGTGATCAATGAACAATAATATGTAAAGCTTTGTATCTTCATATTTAGACAGAATTATCAATATCTTAACTATAAAGCAAGCAACACTGTAAGAAAGAACAAGCAACATAATTGCTCCATGTAGTGAATTTGACTGAAGACACTCAAAAGTCTAATAATAAACAACTTTGATACAACACAAGTGTACCACAATTAAACACATTACTAGATGATAGCCTCATATCATCCTTTACTGCAAACTCCGAACGAATTAGTGTAAATAATCAGATATTATGTAATAAGTTGGGTAATTATAGTATAGGCGATTGCAGAAGAAGTTTAAGAACAATTTGTCCTGAAAAAGGATCTTAACTAAATCAGGTGCTCTATTTCAAAAGCTTTCTTTTCATCAGGTTTGATTCAAGCTATTATGCATACCATGGTCTCGGTATTTTGAATTAAAATAGTTGATATTGGCTTATCTTGTTATCACATAAATCAATTAATCAGAGGTCAAGATTTTCATTTCTCTCGAGATTAGAAATTTAGTAAGCTTCATCGCAATATTATAGAATTTTTAATTATATGTAGCGATAAACTATTACTATATATAGTAAACTCATTCAAGGCGTAATAGTAGATTGCCCATAATCAATTCAGCAGCAAACTTCTCTTCTGATTCTAATATTCCCTTTTGATAAGACAGAATCCTTCTTCAAAAAAGATGCAGAGGTTATTAATTTAGAAACTTAAAATAGCCTAACTTTTTCAATAGTTTGATTTTTTTCAAGTCAATCTTCCTACCCTCCTTTTGATTAAGTGAAACTGACTTAATAAGTTTAGCAAGTAGATTGTTTAATTCAAAAATATAGAAGAAAGCAGCAGTTATTCATTAATTAGAAGACATGTCAGTATAGTTTTGATAATACACTCATCAGAAACATTAACATTTGATAAAGTATTGCTGTTATTTAATATATCAAGGACACCAAAACATATATATTTCTAAACATTCCGCTCAAGGATTACATGAGCTATCAGAAGTAAAAAGAAATCAACAAATTTTGGAGATATGATACAAGTATCAGTACACCCATTCTAAGATCAGCAAGCAGTTATAAAGAAGTAATGTATATAATATGCTTTTAAGAAGATGATAAACATCAACCTGGAATAAATGATAAAGTACTTATTTCTTTAGTTGCATTATAGTTATGAAGTACACCGATCGTAGTAATTAACATTTGATATATGTTCCATCATTTGCTTCAGAATTCATTTAATACATATTGATTAATTATAACAAAAGATGAAGTTAGCTTAATTTTTGTAAGATGATAGAATCAGCAACAATATGATTATATTTGGTGATGTTGCTGAAGTTGGAATGAAGTCACCAAGATCTGAAGTGGTTTAAGAACAATGCCAATAGCCGATGCAGCTAAAAAATTTATAAAGTTTAATATTTAGTTGTTATGCATCTTGCGATTGACCGCCCAATATAATATTAGAAAGGTTCGTCATAAAATTTAAGCAGAGGTATTATACAGTTTGCACTGTTAAAACAAGGATGTTAAATATTAAAGGCACTTGGAGCAAAGGTCTCATATCACTTTCTGTAGTTTTAAATCAGCAATAAAATTTGCAGGGCATCCATCTGAGCCTACACCCATTGCATGAGATGGCAATCAAGTGCTGCTGGCAGTTCATATTGCACACTTATCAGAATATTTATTATTGGCACCCATGTAATATAAGTAAATTTATTTCCCAATAAATTATGCATCTTTTTTGAGCATGAATCTAAAAGATTGCTCTTAGAATAGGATCAAAAGGACAACAATAATTATTGGTCTTGTCTTTATTATACAGGCTACACTGACCATGCATGTATTATTTAACTTGAGTCCTTCTAGTTTAACCGATGCAAACTGTTCTAACTTAGGCCATGTCTAGCCACTTGTTAATCGTACTTAAGTTACAATTATCAAGTATTTAAAATGAAAATAATCGGAATAGGAAAAATAGGTTAAACAAAGAGTTTAATAATAATGGTGTTGATTATAACTAGTATTGATTGATAAAACAGAAATGAAGGTTTGCATATGAAGTGAAATCATCAAGTACATTAATCAGCATTTGCCATAACTCTTTTAACTTGAATTATAGGGATCTTTAATGCTGATGTCCTAAAATTTCTCAGATATGATATAAATTCAGATGTTCGTTTTCGAAGGAGCAGCACATTAAGTCCATGTAATAAGATCAGTAGTGGTCAAATGAAATGCTAATTATACAAGAGAGTATGAATTCGAATGAATAACTGTATGAATAGGTATCAGCCAAACAAGATGAAACTGAGCGAAAATCAACAATATTCCCAGANAATACACTCATCAGAAACATTAACATTTGATAAAGTATTGCTGTTATTTAATATATCAAGTACACCAAAACATATATATTTCTAAACATTCCGCTCAAGGATTACATGAGCTATCAGAAGTAAAAAGAAATCAACAAATTTTGGAGATATGATACAAGTATCAGTACACCCATTCTAAGATCAGCAAGCAGTTATAAAGAAGTAATGTATATAATATGCTTTTAAGAAGATGATAAACATCAACCTGGAATAAATGATAAAGTACTTATTTCTTTAGTTGCATTATAGTTATGAAGTACACCGATCGTAGTAATTAACATTTGATATATGTTCCATCATTTGCTTCAGAATTCATTTAATACATATTGATTAATTATAACAAAAGATGAAGTTAGCTTAATTTTTGTAAGATGATAGAATCAGCAACAATATGATTATATTTGGTGATGTTGCTGAAGTTGGAATGAAGTCACCAAGATCTGAAGTGGTTTAAGAACAATGCCAATAGCCGATGCAGCTAAAAAATTTATAAAGTTTAATATTTAGTTGTTATGCATCTTGCGATTGACCGCCCAATATAATATTAGAAAGGTTCGTCATAAAATTTAAGCAGAGGTATTATACAGTTTGCACTGTTAAAACAAGGATGTTAAATATTAAAGGCACTTGGAGCAAAGGTCTCATATCACTTTCTGTAGTTTTAAATCAGCAATAAAATTTGCAGGGCATCCATCTGAGCCTACACCCATTGCATGAGATGGCAATCAAGTGCTGCTGGCAGTTCATATTGCACACTTATCAGAATATTTATTATTGGCACCCATGTAATATAAGTAAATTTATTTCCCAATAAATTATGCATCTTTTTTGAGCATGAATCTAAAAGATTGCTCTTAGAATAGGATCAAAAGGACAACAATAATTATTGGTCTTGTCTTTATTATACAGGCTACACTGACCATGCATGTATTATTTAACTTGAGTCCTTCTAGTTTAACCGATGCAAACTGTTCTAACTTAGGCCATGTCTAGCCACTTGTTAATCGTACTTAAGTTACAATTATCAAGTATTTAAAATGAAAATAATCGGAATAGGAAAAATAGGTTAAACAAAGAGTTTAATAATAATGGTGTTGATTATAACTAGTATTGATTGATAAAACAGAAATGAAGGTTTGCATATGAAGTGAAATCATCAAGTACATTAATCAGCATTTGCCATAACTCTTTTAACTTGAATTATAGGGATCTTTAATGCTGATGTCCTAAAATTTCTCAGATATGATATAAATTCAGATGTTCGTTTTCGAAGGAGCAGCACATTAAGTCCATGTAATAAGATCAGTAGTGGTCAAATGAAATGCTAATTATACAAGAGAGTATGAATTCGAATGAATAACTGTATGAATAGGTATCAGCCAAACAAGATGAAACTGAGCGAAAATCAACAATATTCCCAGACATAGAAATTAGCTTAAAGCGTACAAATAAAACTAATTAAGATACGAGTGTTAATGCAGCAAAATGCCCAACATCATTAAATTGTAAGTTGTCTTCACATACCGTCGACTCTCAAATTTGTATTAGAATCTAAACACCAAAGACTGAAAAGGAGTGCAAATTGTATAGGCTGTTGTCTTATCCTTTAGTGTTTATGACTGTTTTCTCATAGTTGCCTATCTTAATGATTGCTAAAGGCAAAAAAACTAAATAACCATAAAGTAAAAATATTAAGAAATATTAACACACTATGGTAGATACTACAGCCAATTACTCGTAAGAGAAGCAGAGATCTTCACTAGAGAAGCAGAAAGTTTCTCATTAAAGAAGCAGAGAGTTCCTCACTAAACCCATTTAAGAGGGGGGTAGGTTGTAAAGTAAGTCTACTCATTAATATTTAATGAAATTGGTTTGCACAAAAAAAACTAGTGGATTTATACTAAAGAATAACATAACAACATTCTCAAATTCCTGATACACATGATTAACAAGGGCTTAAAGATTAATTATAGGAAATTAAGTGCACAAAAAAGATGATATATAGGAGTCAGAAATGAAACAGAAACAAATAGTATTGTCAGAACTTGCTCAGGAAAATTTGAACTTCAATTCCAAAGTAAGTTGAACCTCCATTTCAATATATAATCCAGTACCACAACATCACTCAGAAATGCATCAAATTAATGAACAGTCCTTTATTAAACCCTAACAAGAAGTGATTTCCATTGATCCAGGAATTAGATGCAATTAGCACAACATAATTAACATTTGATAATATATGCTTAGTAATATGGCAATATTTTGCTGGCGAAGCGCAAATTTACCAGCATAAACACTTTTACGAGGTGATAGACAGTTAGTACAAACTCTACGCCGATGCTCGTAATAGAAGTAAATTAAAAATCGACATTAGACTCAAAGCTGTCAAATATTTTAGCTAGTTAAGAACTTTTTTAAAATACATTATGAGATTCTTATCCTTAAATTATTATCAAAGATGTATATATTGGTGATAATATGAAAAAAAAAATAATAATTAGCAAGGATGATAAAAAACTAGCGAGGTTTCATATTTAGTTCGGTCAAATGGCAAACATTTGGTCTCAATTTCTACTGATATCACTTTCAGATACAAATGGCACGATTGATGCTCCTTCATATAAGTAGTATTTAGGGCGGTGTTAGTTTGTAATTCCAATAACATTTGCGCGCTACATTTAGATAATAATATTGCTCATTTTTAAAGAAAATGCATTCTGTATATGTGGATGAGAGATTTTGTGATTAAAAAAATGAAATGCTGAAACTTTTCCACCAGTACCCAAATAGGATCCACAAGAGTTCTAAGATTGTCCAAGTTAAGTTAATATCAACATTCTATATTAGAATTACAAGAAAGTAGCTCCATAAGAAATATAAGTAATTATTTAAATGATGCTAAAAAGAAATAGAATCCATTGGTTTAAAATAGTAAACATTCATGTCAAACTGGGGATGTATATTTTTTCAGGACGAATCGCATTTAGATAGATAGATGAATTCTATGCTCAATTATAAGCATCAGCACATAATTTTGTTGTGAGAACTATTTTGTAACTAATCAATTACATTTCCTACACAATTTGTGTTCATTCATCTTCAGTTACTTTTCCAATTTCTAAAGCACTTGGAGGAATAAATTATCTACATATAATCAAATGCCACATTAAAAATGAATTATCTTAAGATCTTGTACAACCTTTGGCAGCAGTGCAACCTGAACAATTAAGAAAACTTTTATCACAGCTATCTTTGGCATTAAGAAATGACTAACTCTCCAGTTAAATCTTATTTAATTAAAAATTACATTAGATTTAGCTCGTGTGTATGGATTTAGAGTTAACATAATATACAGGTAGGAATTTTTTACAGTTGTACAGATTACAAAGGGATGGTCGCTAGGATATTTAATATGTATTACTATTGACAACTATTGATTCGGAGTTTCAGGACATTCCAAAAAAAGAGGCTGAGGGGAACTATACAGTTATTCTGCTACACAGCATATATAATTTTCGACTGTAGTTAAAAGTAAAATTACAAAATTTACACCGGCTATTAAAATCCAGTTATATTAATTAGCTTGTCACTGTTCTTTAGATAAATCAGATTGGTTCATACAACTTGGACCATATTTATATAAAGCCTCAAAGAAAAATGGTAATTCTTGCATTAGTGTGAACGTTAATTTTTNTAATATGGCAATATTTTGCTGGCGAAGCGCAAATTTACCAGCATAAACACTTTTACGAGGTGATAGACAGTTAGTACAAACTCTACGCCGATGCTCGTAATAGAAGTAAATTAAAAATCGACATTAGACTCAAAGCTGTCAAATATTTTAGCTAGTTAAGAACTTTTTTAAAATACATTATGAGATTCTTATCCTTAAATTATTATCAAAGATGTATATATTGGTGATAATATGAAAAAAAAAATAATAATTAGCAAGGATGATAAAAAACTAGCGAGGTTTCATATTTAGTTCGGTCAAATGGCAAACATTTGGTCTCAATTTCTACTGATATCACTTTCAGATACAAATGGCACGATTGATGCTCCTTCATATAAGTAGTATTTAGGGCGGTGTTAGTTTGTAATTCCAATAACATTTGCGCGCTACATTTAGATAATAATATTGCTCATTTTTAAAGAAAATGCATTCTGTATATGTGGATGAGAGATTTTGTGATTAAAAAAATGAAATGCTGAAACTTTTCCACCAGTACCCAAATAGGATCCACAAGAGTTCTAAGATTGTCCAAGTTAAGTTAATATCAACATTCTATATTAGAATTACAAGAAAGTAGCTCCATAAGAAATATAAGTAATTATTTAAATGATGCTAAAAAGAAATAGAATCCATTGGTTTAAAATAGTAAACATTCATGTCAAACTGGGGATGTATATTTTTTCAGGACGAATCGCATTTAGATAGATAGATGAATTCTATGCTCAATTATAAGCATCAGCACATAATTTTGTTGTGAGAACTATTTTGTAACTAATCAATTACATTTCCTACACAATTTGTGTTCATTCATCTTCAGTTACTTTTCCAATTTCTAAAGCACTTGGAGGAATAAATTATCTACATATAATCAAATGCCACATTAAAAATGAATTATCTTAAGATCTTGTACAACCTTTGGCAGCAGTGCAACCTGAACAATTAAGAAAACTTTTATCACAGCTATCTTTGGCATTAAGAAATGACTAACTCTCCAGTTAAATCTTATTTAATTAAAAATTACATTAGATTTAGCTCGTGTGTATGGATTTAGAGTTAACATAATATACAGGTAGGAATTTTTTACAGTTGTACAGATTACAAAGGGATGGTCGCTAGGATATTTAATATGTATTACTATTGACAACTATTGATTCGGAGTTTCAGGACATTCCAAAAAAAGAGGCTGAGGGGAACTATACAGTTATTCTGCTACACAGCATATATAATTTTCGACTGTAGTTAAAAGTAAAATTACAAAATTTACACCGGCTATTAAAATCCAGTTATATTAATTAGCTTGTCACTGTTCTTTAGATAAATCAGATTGGTTCATACAACTTGGACCATATTTATATAAAGCCTCAAAGAAAAATGGTAATTCTTGCATTAGTGTGAACGTTAATTTTTGCATTACTTTTTTACATTTATTTGAATTATATAGATAGAATATAGTCATAATAACATAGGTGCCATAATTTATTGCATAAACTTGAAAATATTTAAACCTTTTGACTATTTTAAAGTAAAGAATAATTGAAGCCATGAATCTGGACATATTTTTCTTGTCAAGTGAAAGGAGACTGCCACTTTCTAAGATTCAGGAATATAATGCTTAATTTAATTAACAGTAGTACAAAGATTGCAATCAACTTCGGTCATAACTGAATTAGCATCGTAATAAGAGCAGTAAAACAATTATAACAGTTGTAAATAAGGTGTGAAACAATAAAGGGAACGAAAAACTTTAGTATTCACAGTGTTGATAAAAATCGATAAAGTTATTCTTTTTGTATTTTTTTACAAACTGCATATTGACCTATAAATGATGTTAGACATTTAATACAACTTACTCAATTCAGATCACAACCATCCTCGCAAACCGAAAAATATCAGCGAGCTAATGTGCTTCTTGAAAAATTATGATTACCATCCTTATAGGATCAATAATTTGTATATCCAAGTAATGAACACTATGGTTCGGTTTGGGCTTTAGTACACAATGTGCAAGTATGAGTATTTACTACCAGCTTTTAAAATAGATTTCATAAAATCCTCAGTAATTGATTAGCAACAAAAATGTAGGCAAGCTAAAAGCATAAAGACATTGATTAAAGAAACTCATAAAATTTCACAAGAGATTCATAAGCGGAATAGATATTCTCTAAAACAATTAATATCTAGAAAGTATTCATCAGAAGCAGCATGGTCAAAGAAAAACTAAATTTGAATGCATTTAAACCCACAGATATACCAGGATATAGAATTTAATATTCTTCAAAGAGTTCTAAAACATGTAATTGTCTGTATAAGATTTTATTTGAGTAAGAAGTGCAATATTACATGCAAACTTTAACAAGACATTAATTAGTTCTTTCCATCTCACTCCAGGTTAATGTTTCGTTAAATGGTAATATATTTAGACCATTCATGTCATGCCTCTAAAATTCTAACTTCTTTTATATTTTTAGTATTTCTTAATTCATAATTTTCCCTTCTCTTTATCGGGGTTGTCAATTATCTTGATTAATAAAGATTTTTTGAATTTCACCAAATAATTTCCTATTTATTTATTTATTTCGTAATTGAATTTCTATTTTAAATAAAAATACAAAGTAAATGCTAAGTCATCATATATGCCTAGATATCAAGTTGCTTAAAACGTTATAAAAAATAATAAAACTATTTGGTCTATAAATCTAAATTTTATTATTAAGTTATCATTTCTTATTCTTATATGATATCATGTGAGTATTGTATTAGTTTCTGATTTTATAAAGTCTAAAATTAATTAATGATTAATCTCCAAATATTAATTTGTATTGGACCTTTATCATAAGAGAAAATATTGATTAATATAAAAATTATTTTTTAAGAATGTGATCCCTAAGAAGTTTTAGTCTTTTTGTTATTGCAATAATAACGAATAGCAATAAAGAAAAATCTCAAGAACATATCCCCCTCTTTACTGGTAGAATTATAAAAGCCATTAATTCGGCTTCAAATTTGTATAAGGAGTAAATTTTTGTTCTTGTGCATCTCTAGATTATCTTCTTTCAAAAGAGATAATCATACAAACCAACAGATGTTCGTATTAAGGCATTGTTTCATTGAAACAATCCACACAAATTTGAATGGTGAATGATCCTTATTTTGGTGCACAATTTACCTTTATTAAATAAGCCATTTACCTATAAACATTTATCTTATGCATGATCAATTATTAGTAAGTTTTCCTGGGTTTTGGTTATAATATTTAAGTTCTCTTTATAGGATTACTATTACATTAGTTTTTACTTTGATAATCTATTATTTTGAGTAATTCTTCATAATATATTTGAGAATATTTTTTATCTTTAAATCCAAATGCAAATGGTTGGGTGCCATATTCTGAAGAACCATGTCATCCTTCAGAATGGTAATAAAAAGTGGAAAGACCCACTTTTTATTCATAAACAAAGTTAGTATTCTTCATCTATAATGGCGTAGGTAAATCAAAGGGATTCAACTTAACTACCTAATTAATCTAAGAGACCCTATACTTGATGAGGCTATTCTTGCGTAAAATCAAGGTTTTCGTCTTAAAATTATTGCTCCAGATCATCAGATTCACCTGTCCCATAAATGTTGACTGTTAGTCAAAATCAACTCAAAAGAAGTTAATTAAAAGGATATAAATTAATTTACAAATAGTATCTATTAAAGCATTGAGCAAATTGCCTTCATTCTTCATAAGGGCAAATTTAACTCATAATATATAGGCTTTGTTAAACTGATGAATAATAATGCTAAGATTCAAAAATATAAGAATATAAGCTGGTATTAAAATAAGATACCTTAAGTCTGGCTCTTAAAGCTCAATTCATATGAGCTATGTAATTAGATGCTGAAAATATCCATTTAATATTAGATTAATGATATATCAATAATTCATTTATGATTTTAATCAAAAAGCATTTCTAGACATACAGATTTAATAATGAACTCATGTGAGCGCTGATTTTAAAGAAGATGAATTTAATACTTATTCAAAGGGAAATACTTACACCTTTTTAATAACTCAAATCATTAAGTCGTAATTTTAAATAGGATTTCGAAGATCTACTTCATAAATTCATAGATGAATATAAAACAAAATTAGAAAACAAGTTTTATGTGTGGTATGATTTTTAACATACCACACCTATGATCAGAAATTTTAATTTTTTTCAGTGGAATAAGTAGTTATCTTCATATCCTAAATTATTTTCCCTAATAGATTTTCAATTTTCATTATTAAATCAGATTATGATTAAAAAGGAATTATGAATAAAAACTCAGTGAAAGGAATAATAGGTAATAATGAGGTTGTATTATGAATTCAATAAGATTTTGACGTAATAAAATACTATGTAATTAGAGAATATTGTAATTTCATTTATTTTTGAAGTGAAGTGCGTTTAAAACTACGATAAAAATTTATGAATTCTGCCCTTTTAGAATTGACTTCGTTATAGAGGTCAATTAGACAACTTAAGTGGTGTTATTTCTTCAAAGCTAAATATTAAGATAAATACCAAGACTTCAGTTATTAAAATTCATTTTGTTTGCCCTCACTGAATACTCATGAATTCTTAGATAGATAGTATTTTCTTACAGAGTTATTCTTGTTTGAGCAAAAGTGATTTCTGAAGTTGCATTGATCTACTTTATTTTTCATTATCTGAATTATGAAAATTAATAATATAATTGAGAATTTTGAAAAATAATGATTAAGATCATTATTTCTACTATTAAATCCATTTGAAAAATTTTCAGACTCTAAGTAAATATTTAAGTTAACCTAAATAATTAGAAGAAGCTCAAGTACTTTTAAAGTGACACAAGTTACTGATTCAATTCGATTAATAAATATGTAAACGAGGTTGAAATTTGAGGGCTGATGATCATTATGTCTTTTAAAATTTAAAGAATCTTTTCTAAACCTAGAAATTATAAATACAGGTCGCTTACTAACACTAATTAAGTTTTCATTGCAATAGAAAATTTTTGTTAAAGGTAATAAACACCTGACAATTCAAGTATTCATGAAAACAAATTTGAATTTTTGGTAAATGTATAAATCGGGAGTGCTTTTATTTAGTCATAATAACTGATTTAACTATTTGATTCGGAACATGAAGCCATGAAAAGCATATGCAATTCATGAACAAGTCTTTTTTATTGACTCCATTTTACAACTCAGTTAACAACAGATGGAAAAAAAGCTTTTATGTGCAGAAAATTGTTCATTCTTGTGTTAAAATAAAATAATTGAAATCGGCTAATATTCATCTTTTACGATAATTTGAAGATTTAAGAATCTTCCTATTCTTGTCCAAATGATCCCAAAGTTTTGCTATAAAAATTTACCTTAGATTAATCCTCAATAAATATTAAAAGTTAAATAATATAAAAAATATTATTTCGATTAAATTAGATAATTGTTATTAACAATAAAGGAATAAATAAGAAAAAGAAAATACTATAATTTTCTCGATATCAAAGATTTGAAAGTAATAAATTGATTCTATGAATCATAAATGTTGTCAATAATGTACTTTAAGAATTCAATGGTTATTTTAGTATTCCCTTGTACAATTTACATCAATTCCAAACTCGAAAATGTTTATAATGCAAAGTAGTTTAAGATTCTTTTTGGTTTGTAGTATAAAACTCAAAATAAAGTAATATAAATTTAATATTATTTATATTCAAAGAAAATGTATTGGGAAAATGAGTAAATTGGAGAGTTGCATAAGGTTTTGGCTTTATCTTAGGATGTTGATGAAGTAGTCCTCCCTGTCCTCATTTATATATTTAAAAAAGAGAGAATTAAGGACTGTCTAGAATTTCTTTCATAAGATCAAAATAAAATCCTTTAAGAAGTAGTAAGGTAAAAGGTAGAAAACTAAACTCTGCTTGATAAAGAATAGACTCTTAATGGAGAGAAGAATATTAAGAGAATAACGGATGTCCTCGAAAAATTTAGGGATCATGACTTTAATAAACAGAGTTATTCACTAGATGTTTATGATTAATTTAAAAAGGATCTAATCACAAAAATATCATTAGATAAGAAGATAATAGAATTCCTAAAATTTTTAGTTCATCTGACTGCTTTAGATGAGACATATATTTAATGTGGATCAAATTCTCTGAATTTGCTAGTTTAAATGAAAGTGGATTTGAGGGAATAAAGTTTTGAGAATATCAGGATAAGAGATACCTCTTTAGTTGGTGGAAATTTTGTAAGATGCATATTCAATGGATCAGAATTTGACAATGTAGATATTAGTGGAATAAACTTGAATTAAGCTTAAATGCTTAATTGTAAATGGAAAAATATCAAAATACATGAGTTAAATAATTTAGATGGTCATTGTAGAACAGTCAATTAAGTATGCTTTTCTTCAGATGGTAAATCATTAGCTTCTTGTAGTGATGATAATTCGATTATATTGTGGGATGTTAAAACAGGAAAAATAAAGTCTAGAATCAAGGTAAAGGAATTTGTAAAATCAGTATGCTTCTCACATAATGCAAGTACTTTAGTTTTCAGCAGTGGAAGATTTGTATATTTATGGAATCTTAAAACAGGAAAATAAAAAGCCAAATTAGATGGTCATTCATCAACAGTTTATTCAATTTGTTACTCACCAGATGGTACTACATTAGCATCTGGTTATAAAGATAAGTCTATCCGTTTATGGGATGTTAAGACAGGATAATAAAAAGACAAATTAGATGGTCATTCAAATGATGTTAATTCAATTTGTTACTCTCCTGATGGTACTA
>CAJJDP010000042.1:60252-104303 GCA_905182995.1 Paramecium octaurelia
CACCAATTTAATATTATTGTATTTTTGTTAGTAGAAAATTAGATATTTGATTTTCAGAAAACCTTAAATATATACATTATTATCAACTATTATTTTGATTATTATTTTAATCTGCCAAAAGTACATCTGATTTTTTTTTGGAATACTTATAAGTATCTAACTAATTCAATTAGTGCTTACAGTTAGGCATTATTGCAAGATTATTCTATTAAATTTAGCTATTTTCATTAAGTTTGGCTGTCAAATCATTTGTTGATAAATATTAATCAAGCACCGCAATCAAGTATCATAGGCTTTGAAAGAAGGTGTAGTAGGATAAGAATTTGAATATAAATACATGATTTGGGATTTTCAAAATAGTAAATTCAATAATCAGAAAGGTTGCTTCACTAAATTTAGGTAACCCAATAATCGATAATTTTCATATCGCTGAATATACTTGTATCATCACGACAATTATTGCTATATTCTATTAGAATTTTTAAAAGATCATTAAAATATTATAATCTAATAGAGAATTATCGAATTATCGTTGAGAATACTACGATTCTAATTATCAATACAGAAATATCAAAAATAAACATAGATCTGATAAACTTCTACTTCAGTAGTTTTAGAGAAATATAAAGCTTTTTTTGAATGAAGAACTAAATAACATAATGTAAACCTTGAAAATATAATAAGGATTAAAGTAGAATATAAGAATTAAGTAAAATTAAAATTAATTTACAATAATAAAGATGGAGGATCAACAAAATAATTTAAAGAAACTATAATTTGAAAGAATAATTACAAATGGAGGTTAAAACTTTACGTTGTGATGCCTCTTAGAATTTGTACAATTTTTAAGGATAATAAAAGAATCTTTCAAATTTTTTAAATCTGAATTATGATAATTAAATTTGATATTTTCAAATTGAAATATTTAGTTCTACACACTGGTTTCTAAGAAAAATCAGAAATGTGATTTACTTTTTTAGGCATGTGATATAATATGCTATAATATGGCTGCAAATGATGAAATTAAGAACATTTTTGCATGAAATAAGATCGTATATTATTTTTATTATCAGATTAAACAAAGCTAGATGAGCGTAAAGCTCGTTCACGAGTATCACTGTTATACCTTGCGAAAGTTGGTTGTAGTAACAGTAATTCTGGATAATTATATATTGGTATTATGCAACAGAGTATTCATAGAACATAAAATTGAATATTAAGGGAGCAGCAAAAACATTAAATTCAAAGAAAAAAAAAGATGATTTCTGATTTAGCTGCAGTCTAAAAGCTAAATGGACAAAAAAATAGAACAATCAAAGAGTTATCAGTAATCAATCAAGTTAGGCAAGCGTCACATGAATATTCAAAGCAACCACTAAATAGAAGATTCCTAAGAGTTGGAACTTTAATATAAAAAAAAAGTTTAGTGACAGGTTGCACATATATATGATCAAAGTTAAGATCTTATTCGGCAAGATACTAACAAATGTTCGAGTAGTAACATAACTAATATCCATAGATACAAACCAGGTACATACTTTCTGTTGCATGTAAAAAGAAAACACTTCATTTCAATTTTTTATGAAATGCATAATAGCAAGAAGTAGCCACAAATAAATCATGTACTACATTAATCATATGTTATAAGAACTGTAATAGAATAAAGGATTGGCAAGGGTAATACTATCTTGTAATCATATGCTGGAATTATCCCAGCAATCAAAAAACGTATCTATCTTTGCTCTCCTTGTATTTCATTCTATACTGCACCATACAATTAATCAAATGCATTCTCTATATTTCTTTGATACAAGCAGCTGCATTATTTAATTTTTTAAAATCATCTAGCTCTTTGACAATTTCTGCTATTTATTTTATGTTCTTATTGTGCAAAAATTATAGTACCAATTGGAGATCGCGCAACTATTAAGCATACACCCTACTTAATAGGGATCTTTCAATATCTTTAGCCCTGATTCTATCTAATGCACATAATGCTTAAACAGCTGCATATTTGTAGACACTTGCACCATTGTATTTGGTTGCCTATGGGTATTGGCCTTGCTTTATGTGATGAAGCCGTTAAAAACCCATACAATTGACCTATTGCAACACTTAATGTAACAGTTCCTGTCATTTAGCCTGGAATAAATCAAAGTTGGAGATACCTTTTTAGGTTCATCGCTAGGATTGGTTGCCTTAATATTGTCTAAATTTTACATATAAGAATCTCCAAGATACCTACTATTAGAAGGCAAATACTATGTGGCTTTCCAAATTATAAAATTGATGATACAAACTAATAAAACTAAATCTGCAAAATGAATCAAAAATAATTATGTATTTTGGATATCATAGTCACTTACGTATTTTGGATATCATAGTCACTTACATTCAACATCTTTCTGATGGCAGTCAAGTTAAATATATATATACATATATATTAGAGCCAAATGTAGGAAACAACATTTAAGATAATGATATCTGTGTATTGCTTAGGATTTTGACTTATATAGCATATAGACACAAAAGTAAGGATTTCAATGTGATATACGTGTTCATTATAAAGACTGGATTTGTCTCTTCCCTGAGAGTTTATAAGAGCCTAATAAATAGACATTTAGGGTTGCATTAAACACATTAAGAGGGCCTATCTTTAAAATTATTTATTGTAAAGATACAAAAGAAATAAGTAGTGTCAGAATAAGATTTGAAATAATTTGCTTTTATTTACAACACATTTACAAGAAGAATTTTAATTCTAAAGGAAAGCAGTATCATAAGACCTCTTTTTTTTTGTGGTTTCAGGCCAGCTTTAAAGATTCCAACACAATTAGCATTACCGCCTGCACATACATAAAGTGTGTTTGATATAGGGACTTCGAATACAAATATAAATTTTGGTTGTGCAAAAAGGTCAGTTTTATTAACTATTCATCAATAGCAAGTAAAGTTTGCTCCTCTTATTGTATACTTACCAGAATATTAAATGCAATAGTTGTAACCAAAGGATAATGACTGATAATTTGTAGTATGAATTTAGTTGTATCCCAAGAAGATACAATGTAGTACCTATATACTCAAGGTAAAATCATTTTTTATGGAAATTGAAATACTTCTCATGAGACGCACCCTTTAATTAAGTAGTTAAATGCCCTAGGTCAAAAGATTTAGAAGTCCAAGTAAAAATTTAAACCTCAGTGAAGTTAAAATTAAATTATATTTGATATACCAATTTAGTCATTAATTTCTATTTGTAATTCTCTGCCTCAATACTCCATCATTATCTACTTAATTTTATAAAAGAAAGCTGAAAAAAAATTCATCAGATTAATCATACTTTTTTATAAATTAATAGAAAAAACATTGGCTCTGTTAGAAATCTAGTAAAAATTTTGTAATTCTTTCAATTTCCACGTTTCATAATTGTAGCATCATCTTTGTAGATGCATGTGGTGTGCATCATCTAACGGCTCCTCTTTTGATAGTTAATTTTGATCTACAAAAATAATCAGGTTAAAATCTAATCAGATGCCAATATCTATAAAGCAAGTGTAATCACAAATGCATTTATGAACACAAGTATGCGACATCAAGCAGTTAATTTGGGATGGAACACAAGGTAAAAAAATCTTGTGTATTTCAATTAATGGATTGAACTTGAAGAAGATTACTTGTAACCAGAATCAGGCAAGAAAACCAACAAGCAGCATACTCAGCCATATAATTTTTCAAAAAGAACTGCACTACAATCAGGATATCAATCTGTTGTACGAAGAACAGTATGTAGTTTCCAAAAACTCTTGTAAATTTATGCAGAGGACGATTTGTACTTTAATAGTTTAAAATATAAATAGAAGAATGAGACTGAATTACAAATTTACCATTTATACAAATCAAATTCATTATTTCGATCAAAAGAAAAAATGCCATTAATGAATTAACAGAAATATTAAGTTAAGCAGATAAATTCCAAGCATTAATTGAAAAGTAATTTAATACAAAAACACAAGACCTTAATTAACTGGAAATTATTTCAAATAATTTAGGAAAACTATTATAAAATGATTTATTAGGTACTCATAAGATTCATAAGATCATAAAGGAATAAAGTTTTAAATCTGCTGATGCAAAAATGTAAAATAATGAAATTCTACAAAATGAGAATCACATTTAAAATCAATAATCAATTAAGTAACTTAATTTATAAGTGCAACATCTTAAGATATATTAGGAAATCTTAAATGANAATTTTGGTTGTGCAAAAAGGTCAGTTTTATTAACTATTCATCAATAGCAAGTAAAGTTTGCTCCTCTTATTGTATACTTACCAGAATATTAAATGCAATAGTTGTAACCAAAGGATAATGACTGATAATTTGTAGTATGAATTTAGTTGTATCCCAAGAAGATACAATGTAGTACCTATATACTCAAGGTAAAATCATTTTTTATGGAAATTGAAATACTTCTCATGAGACGCACCCTTTAATTAAGTAGTTAAATGCCCTAGGTCAAAAGATTTAGAAGTCCAAGTAAAAATTTAAACCTCAGTGAAGTTAAAATTAAATTATATTTGATATACCAATTTAGTCATTAATTTCTATTTGTAATTCTCTGCCTCAATACTCCATCATTATCTACTTAATTTTATAAAAGAAAGCTGAAAAAAAATTCATCAGATTAATCATACTTTTTTATAAATTAATAGAAAAAACATTGGCTCTGTTAGAAATCTAGTAAAAATTTTGTAATTCTTTCAATTTCCACGTTTCATAATTGTAGCATCATCTTTGTAGATGCATGTGGTGTGCATCATCTAACGGCTCCTCTTTTGATAGTTAATTTTGATCTACAAAAATAATCAGGTTAAAATCTAATCAGATGCCAATATCTATAAAGCAAGTGTAATCACAAATGCATTTATGAACACAAGTATGCGACATCAAGCAGTTAATTTGGGATGGAACACAAGGTAAAAAAATCTTGTGTATTTCAATTAATGGATTGAACTTGAAGAAGATTACTTGTAACCAGAATCAGGCAAGAAAACCAACAAGCAGCATACTCAGCCATATAATTTTTCAAAAAGAACTGCACTACAATCAGGATATCAATCTGTTGTACGAAGAACAGTATGTAGTTTCCAAAAACTCTTGTAAATTTATGCAGAGGACGATTTGTACTTTAATAGTTTAAAATATAAATAGAAGAATGAGACTGAATTACAAATTTACCATTTATACAAATCAAATTCATTATTTCGATCAAAAGAAAAAATGCCATTAATGAATTAACAGAAATATTAAGTTAAGCAGATAAATTCCAAGCATTAATTGAAAAGTAATTTAATACAAAAACACAAGACCTTAATTAACTGGAAATTATTTCAAATAATTTAGGAAAACTATTATAAAATGATTTATTAGGTACTCATAAGATTCATAAGATCATAAAGGAATAAAGTTTTAAATCTGCTGATGCAAAAATGTAAAATAATGAAATTCTACAAAATGAGAATCACATTTAAAATCAATAATCAATTAAGTAACTTAATTTATAAGTGCAACGTCTTAAGATATATTAGGAAATCTTAAATGAAGCTTTACATTAGTATAATTAAATAATATTATCAATAAATAATTTATAGACTGAATTATAACAAGTACAATTTTATTAATTTTAATTAGTTTAATCAATATGTATAATAATTAGAAAACGATTTTGGTTTAATGATAAAACTAACCTAATTTGATAAAATTTAAGATGAACTAAATTAAAATAAGCAAGATAAAGAATCCTTATTATATTAAATTAAATAAAATGAAAAGACTATTTAATTGAATGAATAAATGATAATTAACTTTAAGAAACATGATGAACAATAAATTAAGATAATTTAAGATCTAAAGAATCAAAAACAAGAATTGTCAATTAAACTAAAAGAATTTGAGTAATAAAGTAAAAATACATTAATTTCTTATAGAAATATCCTTTGAAGTTAAACTTTAAGAAAAGGAAGGAAGCTTAGAAAAATGCTAATTATCAATTCAAAAGAATGAAGAAATTGTTTAAATAATTAAAATAAAATTTGGTATAATTAATATATTTATTAGAAGTAGGTTTATATATTCTCAAATTAACTAACTTTCACAACAACTTATAAACATAATGCTGGTTCAGTAACTTAGAATGGAAAAGTTATTGAGAATGCATCTGGTGCTTGGTGTTGTTGTATGTGTAATTAAATGATTCCTAAGAATGGAGTGATCTAATTTGCTTTTAAAATTATTGAAATAATTTCTATTATGATTGGAATTGGTTTTAGGGATATTGTTTGGAGTAGGAATTATTTTAATTGTTTTAATATTGGTGGAGGGTATGTGTTATGATATTAATAGTTTAAAATAGAACATATAATATATCTTATCCAGGTATTTGTTACAATCATGATTAATAAGATAAAGATGATAAGAAAATAGCATTTCCATTTTCAACAAATGATATCATAATTGTAGAAGTAGATATAGAAAAGTAGTATGAGAAATGGACAAAGTAATCCACAAATGAATCATTCGTATCAATTTTAATTTATTATTTTAGACTCTCACCATTATTACATCCAAAGATTTGTATCCATGTGTACATCTTTCTGGTAAATGCAAAGTAGAGATATTAAATTAAGTATTTAAATGATTCAACATTCATTATTTAAATTATAATCATCTTAAATACATTCTTAAACAATGTTGACAATACCAGAAAAGAGCAATTCTATCTTTCAATAAATATTTTAAATTATGTATTCTTAATGCAATGAACTCATAACAAATGATCAAATGGAATTACTGTAAAATTTTATTTAAGTGAAATTTTGATTTAAATTGTGATTTAAATATGATGAATTACAGCTTAAGCATAGCTAAGTTAATCAAAAAATAAGTTTATTTTGATATATTTATTTAGATTGTTTATCTTTAAACAAAATAGATAGGTACTTTTGAATTTAATTAAATAATACTTGAAAATCATTTTCTCCCTTAAAGTTAGCATGATCTGCCTTTTAACGATCATTTGAAATTTTCATAGCAATGATTTTTGTGTTTGCTCTTGCTTCAATACAGAGCAAGTTTTTAATAAAGTTATTACACACAGTCAAGGACAAATATTATTAGATTCAATTAGTTTCTTGTGTAATAAAAAAAGAAGATTGTTAAATTATATCTTTTAGATTGTTAAAGATCAAAAGTTGTTCCCATACTCAATGTTAGGTGAAAATTGCCCACTATTGTAAATTGAAATTTTCAAATAGTTTATCAACTCTTTATCTATTCACAAACCTTCCTTTTTTTAAAGTAGTTTGGGGCTTGCATGATGAGCCAATTATATTTTAATTCATGACCTAGTTAAGTTATTTAAATAGTGGTTTATTAGGGATGATTGAAAATTAAATTGGCCATAATTATATATGGATTGGAGTGTTTGTAACTTTCAAGATGAATAATTTTTCAATTTTATTAAATTTATACATTTAATAATAGAGAAAAATTTCACTATCAAATTAGAAGTTAAGTATTTATTAAAGGGGAGTCTTCGACTGGTCATTTTAAGTTCCATGATTATGCATGTAATCAGCAATCTTTTAAAAAAGAGACGCGATTATGAAATAGAAATTGGAAGTAATTGTTCATTTGATTAATTAATTCAATAAAAATTAAAATAAATTATAATTATGATATTTATAAACAAAAGTAAAATTTACTTTAATTTTAGAAACCGTAAACTTTATCAATAAAGATACAATTATGAAGAGGTCTTCCTAAAACTAATGGTCGAAGAAAACATTGATAGCCCTCAAACTATCTCATTTGTGAAGCATAAGTTTGATTGAACATTCTGAGTAATTGATATATCGATTTCATATCATATCTACAAGGTTAAACTCCTTAGACAATTGTATCTGGAGAATTACAATCTATATTATTAAGGACTAGCATTATGAATATCTTCTGTTGCAATTAATAGGAATACTCGCAAAAGAATTACAAAATTCTTCGAAGCTTTAAATTATAATTAGATAAGTAGCTTAATCCTTGTATATGATAAGAATTCTTGGTGACTCAATAACTAATGAGTTAGTAAAGAAGATAAGGTAGCCAAATTATGATCCACATTTAGAGTAACATTCCAACTCATATAACCAAATTCTTTCAAGTTATTCTTATTATCAAGATATCTAATCTAGAATCCAAAGTACTCATGTTCTCAAAGTTTTCTTTAAAACCTTTAAATAAACATCCACCTGAATATAACAATCTAAACAGAATGGAGAATAACTTGAGAGATTTTTCAAACACTACTTCCATAGTCAATGGCAAGGTCAACTTTAATTTAACGCTATGACTTAATTAATTGACCTATTATAGGAGGCAATAAGATAGGAACTAAAAAAAATGAATCGGCCATGTCATGAGTCACACAAACTTAAAATTGAATTATGAAATAAAAGGAAGTCCCATTAATTCTCAAACTATTGACCTCTAAAGATATAAATTGAGATGCTAGAAAGGGCTTATCCAAAGTCCTGTAATAAATATACATACCTTCAAATTAACTATCCCATTGCTAATGGTTTGAATACTTAAAGATACAAAACAACCAAAATTTTCATGGAATTTAAACTTCTTGACTATAAAATAATTGTCAACAAGAATTATTCTGATGCTACTAAGGCTTCTAAAGCATTACCATTTTATAGAGATTCAAACTAATTTTATCATATAGGGTTGCACTCAAGAAACCTACAACATTATCAATAATAAGATTGAATCTTGTATTTATTACATTTAGGAGATGAATTAATTTGTTGTCATAAAAATATTTCTCTCATTACTTATTTACTACTATAATAAGAATAAAAGAAAAATAGAATTATTTTACTTGTAAGGATATTCCAGAGAATATGATATATTTCAGTGAGATTAAGTTAATGATCGAGCAAGAAATAAAAAGACTGTCTCTTATGATTTTATTCCTCTGGAAAAACTTTTTAGCCTTAATGAAATTAAGCTCTGAGGATAATTTTAATCAATTGCTTTAACTTTAATTTAACTTCAGTCTGAGCTTTTTGGTAATAATTCATTTTATTGAACTATTGAAGCTTTCTTTATATCTAGATTTATGAAAATACATACATACAAACTCATTCTGTCAAAGTTAATGAATTACAAATGGCAAAGTATTCATCTTTGCATACCTCTCCTATGATTAAAATACAGTTGGAAGGTAGGTACCTTCAAAATCCTCATAAAAAAAAAATATAAAGAAATGTTTTTGAAGATTAATTATATGTTTTGAATGGTTGGATGAGCAATTTTCCATTATTGATTCTAAACAGTAAGTTTTAATTTCAAAACTGCAAAATAAGACTTTTTGATAGATTTGCTCTATTTTGGCATTTATTTTGATCAGCCAATAAATAAACCTAATCGTTATAACTATTCAAGATTGTTGCGAAAGGAGGCTGAAAGATGATAAGATACAAAAATTCTTGAAGCTACTTCGAGTTTTGCTATGCTGACGATGCTTTCTAAAATCATTTTAAATATTGTGCTAACTTGATAGTATGGCATTCTTTAACCTATGCTGAGGAGTTTTGGATTTGAGGTAAACATTAGGAAATCAGATTACATCACTAAACTCTTAAAAAGTTGAAATCTAGAGAAACTAAAGTATTCTTGGGTCTGCATTTTCTCATGAGGGATTATAAATGAATATAGAAAATTGATTAATAAAGGTAAAGTATTTTGTGTAACTAATAAGGCAATCTAAGTTGTATTCTTCTTTAAGACATTTGGCTTAGTAATGGTTGTCACTATCATTTGAACAAAATGCGAGAGGTAGCAATTTTTTCTCTTCAATCTAAGCATCATTATCTTTAAACAGATTATGGAAAAAAAGCTTTTAGCAAATATGAATAAATTTCTTATCTGCAGGAAACTATTGACTAAATACTTAGGATAACCGCAAATTGATGTTAATGATGAATTTTAGACAAATCTTCTCACATTAAACTAATTATCTCTTCATTTAAATTATCTTTACATTTGAGTCCTATTAGAAAAATTAATGCTATCAATCCAAACTAATTGACATATAATTTGGGCTGGTAAATGAAACCATAGGATTTTGCTTTGTGCTAAATTAATTTTATACTATTAAATTAACTTGCACCATTTAAATAAATTACAAAAATTATATGAGGAATGCGCTTCAATAGATTTTATTAACCATATTTCAACAGAAAATCCTATTTTAAGTTTAAAAATAAAACTTTTCATTTGGGGTACTTTTTTTTAAATTATTGGCGTACTTTTGTGTTCAAGTAATTAGTTTTTGTTAACGAGTCATACTTAAAATAATTAATATTTACTTATTGAAAACCAAATGTAATCTGAATGATAATCAAGAGACATATCATCATTTATCATGGTATGATATCATCAGCTTTCCACTGTATGATAGTCGAAATATGAGTACTAGAGTATCAATTCTTATCTTTATTAAAATTGAATATTTATCATATTATTTATTAATATTTGGCAAGGATAAGTGTCAGTATAATAACTCTTTGGACATGATTGAGAACATTAAGTAGAGGTCCATTAATTAATCATTGCCAATAGAAGAAGAATAACAATTACTAGCTGGGCTTTGCACATTTTCATATGGCATAGCAATGCTTTATATTTGGATATTAATGACATATACATTAAATATAGCTGCAATTTGTAGATCTTAAGTCGCTGGAAATCATTCTAGGGTTTACTCTCCTTTTTTTTACTTTTTCCTCTCCATCCTATATCTCCTGTTAGTAGTATATTGCTAGATGTATTAGGAGCTATCTCATGTGTGCCTCTTGTCATTTTCTATATTGAGCTACTGAAGATAATTATTCTGATGGGTTTTTAGTTCATGCTGAGAATGAATATTGAAAATTTCTGATACGTGAAAGTAATGCAGAAATTCTTCAAAGCCATTTGTGATTTATTAGTTATTAATATCCTTGTGCTTTTTCACCATTCTAAATTTCATTTTATAAATTAAACTTCGTAAGCATGAATAGCATAATTTATTTGGATTATGATAATAAATAATGTGATAGGAATAGTTGTAGTAAAATGATACACCTAGTTGTTGTATGATTATTATAAGGGAATAGAGTAACGTTTGTGAAAATGGAGAATCATCAATATTATTGTAATTGGAATAATATTATAATTGTCTATGTAACCATTAAAACCTAGTATTTCACTTGACAAAAAATGTAATATTAAAGGAGTAAGTGAATTGTGCGTTCCTTCTTATATATTTAAAAACTCACTCAACTAAATAACATAATACAAAGTCTATTCTAACTTAGGAAAATTCTCAGCTGCTCTGATATTTGTAAAGATTTTTTCCCTTTTTATAACATAAATCTCAAAATTCAGCTAAATTTGTAATTTAATGAGAATCTACTGAAAAGCTTAAAAGTAATTTTCAGATGTTCGTTTAACCTCAACCACTTCAACCGCAATGATCCTTGTAAAATGAGTAAAGTTAGTATTCTTACTTAAGGGTCCTATTGATAATCTCGTTAAACAATATATTTTAATGTGGTTTCATGACATTAGAGCTCATCTTCTTGTTTATATGCATCTATTTGCCATCAGTACTCCTGCTAACTCTCTTTAGACTGATGGATTTGATATAACTGGAAGTAAATGTTCCATAAATTTACTTCAGTGTTCAGAGTTTAACATAAATGTAGAGATGTTTCTTTGCCGTTTATAATCGTATATTATGAATACGAAAATAAAAAATTGTTGTTGCCTGCTTCAGTACCTAATTTGAAATCAATTTGCGTAGAACTATATTCGTAACACTTATCAAATACATTGGTAGTATTTACTCACACTTACACTATTATTAATTCTAGGGCTAAATACATTAAGCACCAATTATGAAAATTTTTTTATGCAAATTTAAACTTTTAATACAATCATCTCAAGGTTAGTCAGGATGAAGTTGTTGCAATTAAAGGCAGATGCGATTAACCTCCAAACATTCATACAAATCAAAGTTGTAGTTGGATTCTGTAAGTTTATAGGTATAATTTAAGGTAGCATTTTGATTTTTGGTATGAAATATTACATATCATACTTGTAGGCATAAATAATATTTCGACATATGGCCATTACTTTTTTTCCAAGTTTACCTATTTTTTTGTTGTACCTTGAAAATTGATATGATTCTTAATTTAATTCCGGCTGTGGCATTTTATTTGTGTACTCTTAAATATATACTAGTCTTTTCTTTAAATTGGACAAAGTATGTTTTTTTTTTGTGAGACTCAATAATAGTTGACAAACCTAGACTGTTGAAAATTATCTACCAAGTTAATAATACCTAACCCATGAATGCTGGAAGCAGACAAATATTAATTTTACACAAATTATCTTTGTTTATTCCATAAGAATATGCTTAACCTATAAGCATTCGCTGCTGTGCATAAGTTTCTGCTATTATATTATACACATATCTCAAAATTCAGTTATATGTAATTAATTTTCTTTCAAAAGTACATATAAGGTGTTTAATTTATAACACTTAAAATTTATAATTGCTACTTCATAAAACTGGACAAACTTCTCGGAAAGTATTGGAGTGCTACTGTGTCTAATTAGTTACCATTTATTAATAAAAGTATTTGTTAAGAATTTTGGATTACAAGGATCTTGTGAGTTCATCTACACAGCCCATCAGATACACAACTATTATTAATAGGAAAAATCAATCAAACCATAATTGTTCAGAGAGCAAGGATATAGATAGTTTTAGGAGAGGATGCGTCAGAATAATATCCTGCCAACCAAGATCTAAAATTATTTTATAAGGTGTTTCTTTCAGATGAATAATATACCTTAACATACTATTTGCTATAATATGATTATAGCAAAAAGGATATTAATAAAGTATATAAACAGTTCTATATTGGAAGAAGTACAGTTAAAAAAAAATAAATATGTGTGCTAACAACTTAGTTGAAATAAGTTTAAGTAACTTATACATTGAGATGTATGGCAAAATTGTTGTAGAAATAGATAAGAAACATTGATTGACTAGGAAGTCAACCTTTGCTTTATATAATGGGAAAGCACATATTTATTACATACTGCTTAAAATGGATAAGAATAATAGCTGGTTCATTATATAAAAATATGGGCATCGATGCATGTTTCCAGCTGATTTAATTATCTCGTTTAAAGCATAATTTCAAAGACAATCAGAAAAATATCGCTAGTCATGTTAACCCATTTAAGAAGTGCACTTCATCTGCCTATGAGGCAGGAGGCATTAAAGGTAACCTATACTTGAACAGTTTTTGGATATTTAGGATTAATGCGATCTTTGATCAAATCAATCTAAACAATCCAAATATAAGTCATCAGCATCTTAATATTATTTAATAAAATGGTTTTAGCAAAGTGCTTCATCGTATACAATGAAATGCACTATAAATGTACAGTAAAGTATCATTTATAAGTATTGCAGAAGCTAAGCAGGCTTCATGATTAATATTAATCTTTCTTTTTAAATGCCTGAAAAACACTATTATTTTATCATAACTTAAATCAGATTTAAGGATTTCATATTGAAAGTTAATTTCAAATATATATCATTCTAATTCCATCAATTCGAATCGTTCAAACAAAACCTTAGAAATTGAAAGTTCTATTTAAGACTTCTTTTTAATTCCCATTTATCCATACATAATGATTAAGGTCACTATCATCCATCTATATATGATATACTGGTTCTCCTGTTATTATCAGGTCCTTACATTTTCTATGGGACAAATTTTGATTTCTTTCATTAATTCCTCCAATAATATTCTCATTAGTTGTCTTTCTAGCCAACATGATGTCACCCTTTGAAAAATTTCTTTAAAATTTTAAATTCTGTCTTCCCCTCATATCGCCCTAAGCACAACAATATTACCTCATTCTTTCACCAGTCTTAACCTCATATATAGTTCACATGATCTCTTATTCTCTTATCTCTGGAAAGGTTTTTCCTGAGTTTCTTGAACCATATCTTTTGCCCATGATATGTAATTTTTTTAAATAAAAGTTGATTGACAATTTCTGGATGGAAAATTTTATATGAAGCCAGACTAAATGATTGAAAATAATAATTTAAATTATTGAATGAAAAGTAGTATTAAGAAAAGGAGAAAAATTTAGAAACTACCGCTGCGGAAATAATTCATTACATCGCAATAATTCCTGCATTTATTTTGAGTAATTGTTTCGATCTCTTTGTAAATTTAATAAAAGAACTCAAAAAATTAGAAGATTTAACATCAGTTGTTTCATTTATCCTAAAATTATACTACTTTTCATCAAAAATGAAGGATGATTAAAATCATCAAAGAAGGGTAGCAGCACAATTAAAATATCAATAATTATGATAAACAGAATTCAATTTCTCTGAACTAGCATATCAAATCTCTAGATAATCAATTTTACTTGTGGATTATTGTATAATTTGTAGTGTAATTAAATGATACTTTATTAATTACAAATATATATATAATTAAAAGCATAGAAATAAAATAACAAAATTAACTTGACTCTTAAGTAATTATAATTGACAAGCAAATAACTCAATTTGCATAAGCTAAGAGTAAGAGAACTCAATTATCATAATGTCCACATTTGGTGTAACTGTTTATACATGTGAAATATTTCTAGCAATTTATATCCACTATCACAAATTTTATATATATCAATGTTGCACATATTTCTATTTTTGATTCACATATAAATCAATTTTGGTATTTTATTTTTTAAATTTGATATTTTGTAAGAATTAAAACAATCGTCGTTATAAATGTATTTATGTAAAATAGTTAGTATATTTCATTGAAACAAATACAACTGAAACTATATGTTTTAGATTTTTGGCTTAACTATCAAATCACTTCTTTTATAAGTTTTCCCTTTCAAAATTCTATAAAAGCACTCAATAAACTTAGATTAAGTTGTCATAGAAGCTATAATCAACCAAATAAATGAAAGTACTTCTTTTGTGTTGAATTTCAGAAATTTTATAATTATTTCGTTAACATCATAACATTAAATTCAACATTATGATAATATCAGGTATGCCAATAAATGTTTGAGTTTATTCTTTCAATGATTTATGAAGAATTTCGAATTGATAAAAAAGCCATCATCTTTAAATTTAGAACCACTCCTAAATTTTTGTGAGCAGATGAATCTTAGATGCATATTTAGCAATATGTACCTCTCTTTAGCGAGAAAAATTCATTAAAATATCCTTTGTACCTAGAATTCGCTCAAAGTATTCTTTGTGCTGTCAATCATTAACACAGTTCGCATATTTATTGTATCTGTTAAAAATGCAATAGAAAGGAAGCACTGTAACAAAATAGAAAATTTGCATTTCGTAATTGCCGAAAAAAATTTATCATTTTACAAGCACTCTCATATAAATAATTCTTTGGAAAGAGCAAACAAGGATAATACTCTAATAAATTGACATCACAATTAGAAAACTTTATTTCAAAGTTTGACCTCAATCAGGAGCATCACAATTCTGCTTGAGGCAATAAATTTTATGACCTTATCTCAATTAAATAGGATATAAGATATTAGCCATAACAATAATCTATTACTATACATTTTTCTATACCATAATGTGAAGAATCTTAATACTTTAATAAATTAGTTCACATAAACAGGAAGTATGTCTGAGAATAATGTTGAAAATTTGAGCTCTAATAAAATATTTATTCCTTTATGAAATTACTTTATTCCTCTATAGTCAAAAAATTTTTAAGGCATTAATAAATTCAAAAAGTTAAAAACCACCTTCTAGTAATACAAGGTACTACTTATATTTTCTAAAGGTTTTTTATATGACATTTAGTGATCTATTTAATTTGAATAATCAAACTACTTGGTTGAAGTTTTCAGTTTCATCCTAGTCTTCTAAGTTCAGTTCTAATTTTTTTGATACTTAATTACAATACCTGATTCCTTTTAATTATATTGTTTCGGAATTTTTAGCGTCGATACATAATTTAGATTGGGGAGATAAACTAAATCCAAATTATATGTAGTAGAATGCATTTTTCAGATTTACCTTCAGAATGCTATAATCCAGCGTAGGTTATATCACCAAGAGGATAAATGAGGGCAACCATAAAAATATATTGATGAAAATTTCTCCGATACTCAGTTTATGTTTGTCAGCCAAAGTTGAATATATTTTATTGACATCCATTTTGCGGATTAGGAATAAAGGCAAGCGTGTGATATTTTACAAGCTCCTATTTTATTTTAAGTCTAAGCAGAGCTGCTTTGTTATGTGGGAGATGCTATCAGAAAGGAAATTACATACTAGCGGAACTAAATTTCCTCACAATTAAATTATTGTATAATGGCAGGAATAAAAGTATTAGTGTCAATTCATAAAGGTTATAACTTCTAATCATAAGTGTATTTGACATCTAAGGCCTCATCTTAGTAGAATCTACTAAATTATCCAAGTAAATTAGTGCGTCTGACAATAAATTCTTTATCCAGATAATCCAATCTCTTCTCCTTTGAGAACTTTAATTCTTTATTTACTCTATTCAGTGAATACTGAGCAATTTAGACTTCATATGTTTGTAGAATTTGTCAAATATGTTAGTGTCCGCCAGAGACTAATCCATTGAACCTTCTCCTCTAGATTTTTGGTATTGTATCTATTCAAGTCCCTTATTTTTCTCTAATTACTACTTATGTCTTTCCTATGGCTAGAGTGATGTCTTAATACGAATGAAACTTCTCAATAATATAACTCTCGCTATGGTTGCATTTGTTCTGTTTTGAGGTTGATGGGATTAAATATTAATTCCAAAGCATAAAGTGACCTGGCTTAATTTCTTGCAATAGTTCATAAGTCAATATTCAGCTTGGAAAACTATTAAATTTTGCAAGTAACTAAGTCACCCCATTTCTTAAAGCCATTTGGACTAGCTAAATATTGTTCTAGAACTGATTTCTTTTTCATTTTTTAATAGTAATGAAAATATTACCAAAAAAGTATAATTGATGTACATTAAACACTATTTAATTGTACTGTTTACTACAATAATTTATAATAAGATAATAATTATCCAGCTTTTTCTCGAATCTTCACGAAGTTTAGATTAGAGTTTTCATAATTCTTCAGATAGACACCTTCAGTGAGATATATAACGGATATCTTAGATTCTTTTGAAGGTTTGTGAGTGAACTGATATATTATTTGTATTAATTTCTTAAATACTTTAAGCAAACAGATGTCTTAAATTTCGTTAATGGTGATGAGAATTTTTTTGATAAACACCCTAAATTTTTATAAATTCTAATCAATCAAATTCCAATAAACTATCTCATACATTTTCAAAAAATATTTAAAAGAGATCACAATCATTCAAACCAAAATAACAGGTTATTATTTATAATAATACATATGTAATTAAAGATTTATATATCTTAAATGTTATTCATATTTCATCAAACTGATACGTTCTCTACAATTTTAAATCTGCAATTAATTCCACCTATGCATGGGTATAATTCTTATGATGTATCTATTTCCAACTATAATTAGAGTGTAGATTTTTACAACTGTTGCTTGAGGATAATTGTATTTACTCCATTTAATATATTTCTTTTCAATAGAAACTTCAATTAGCATTATATCATTAGTTTAATACTTAACTACAAAATCCTTATTCTTGTCTTTGCTATGATGGGAACAAGTTTCACCTTTTTCATCTAACAAATAAGTTCATTAATAATTTAAATTTAATACCCATTTCCAGATGAGAAACAATTAATATAATTATTTTTTTGGGGCAAATCTTTCATACTAATTCCAGCTCTTAATGTTTATCCACTCAGTATTTAAAACGCGAACTATATTTTTCCAATCTTTGGGATTGCTTAATCACATAGACAATAACAAGCTTTTCCATCATTAATAATATCTGTAATAACTTTCCCATTCTCGCTTATTTAATAATTAGAATGCTTTTATGTGTTTGAAAACAGCAACGATTTTTAATACTATAAAATCTAAAATATGAAAATGATGATATGTTTATACAATTTCTCGATCAATTTTCTTTTATTTATCTTCTTCTAAGCTATCTTTATTAATTTAACTAAGTTTCATTGAAACTTCTATTAACTTTGATTCTTTTTAACTCAATTATTGGCTAAATTCCTATTTTAATTTATTTTCTGTTAATATTTGGGTTATTACATACATTAATCTTCTAGTTACTTAATCTCCATTTTGTGCAAATTTTTAAGGTGAATATTTTCTTCATGAGCCAAATCGGATTATTTTTTTGCATTTTTATATTCTTTTTCCATTAAGTCTAACTTCCCATTTATCTCTTTCAATTTCTAGTCAAATGCTTGTTACATCTAATTGATTGAATTATTTTCTAGAGTTAAATAATTTAGTACTCTCAAATTCCAAATTTCTACTAGATTCTGTTAATTTTGTCAAATCATTTTCCAATTATTAAATATTACAATACTTTTTCAATTGGTTAGTACTATTATGAAAGGAATTAACATAATCATTCAAAATATTGGAAATATTCAAATATTAAGTATTTACCTATTCTGAATTGTTTTTTTAATCTTATTATTTTATTTAGACATTCTATTAAATCTATTAAATTTTCTAAATATGTTGCTAATAAATTGTTAAAATTTCATCAAATAAATTTAATTGGCTTTCACATTTTTTAGATGATTCAATAAATTCTTAAAATTCCTTTATAAAATTATCTTCGTTTTTTTAGTTTACTTCGTTTTATCTATATGTTTTTATTTATTCTAGTATCCCAGAAAATTTAATGATTAGAGTTTTCTCAACTAAATAATGTTATGATACTCATACTTGAATTGTCCTTGAGAATATCTAATGATTATTAGATGTCTTATAAACCATTTTACTTTAGAGATTCTAAATGAAATTCAATTTCATTTTTGAAATTGGATTCTTTACTCTTTAAATTTGTAATTATTTGGATTTAAGATACATTTTCTTTTTCCTTTTGAATTAACTAAGCTAAATCTCTTAGTAGTTATTCATCATTTAATGTTTAAATAGAAATATTCTTTATTTAATTTGGATTTTTCTCCTTATCGCTTACTAGGAATTACTCTGTAATCAACTTTTCTGTAATATCATTCAATTTCTTATTATGATCCTTTCTCATTTTGGCTATTTGAGTAAATAATTCTGATTTTTTTATTCTGCTTTCTATTTTGTATTTCTCTTATATTTTTTCAGACTCTACGCGATAGTCATTCCATAGCTTATTCACATTTTCAATAGGCTAATATTTAATTTATGGATTCTCAGAAATGCAATGGACACAAACAAATCTATCTTCAATTTTCTTATTTTGTGAATCCATATCAATCATAATAATCTCTTTTTTATGATTACTACAAATTCTATTTAGACTTAGAGTTTTCTAATCATAATAAATAAGTAATACCTAATCATTTTTAATTATTAATAGCGGAATTAATTCAATAGCATTATTTTCCTTAATATCTTTAATAATCCCTTTTGTATTCTTAATTGTGTCTAACATCTAAAAGTATTCAGAATTATTGAAGAGTAATTCTAATTGACTTTGAATGGAATCAATAAAATTATTATCTTCTACTAATTTCTATGATTTCTAACATTCTTGGGAATATAACTAGGATAATTATTTAATATCTTCAAAGTAATTTAATTATTATTCATAATCTTGCAATTCTTATTTCTCTTTCTAAATTGGAAATATGAATTATTATATTTGTTTATATATCTTTTCTAAAGTATCATCTACAGATCTTTTGAAGTCTAAAATTTGATCTAATATATTCTTGTAATAGGTCAGCCTTGCTTAATTTTCTTTAATGTTATTTTCTTATTATTTAGCTTTTGCTTATAAGATTCTCTCCTTTGACTACTCTATAGTTGTCAAGTTATTATTATTTATTTTCTCAACTAAGCATTTACCACAATAGAATTTTATCTGAGCTTTGTCTGACAAGTCTAAATCAACTGCAATCAATTCTAATTGATGAGTTTAGCATATAGTGTCTAATGCACATATTTATGCTTCTTGCTTTTATTTTAAGATGTTCATATTAATTTTAATTTTCAATATCATCCATATCCTTTTTGATTATTTAAAAAATATCTCTAATTCTATCAGGTTTTTAATTCATATATTTAATAATACAATCATTAATTTAAAAAAATACTAAAAAATCAAATATCAAAGCATCAAAAAGAGTTTTGTAAAACTATAAGAGGGTAAATGGATTTAGACTAATAATTTTGCTTATTAATTTAAAATTTTATCTTTTTGACAGAAAGGATATTTCTTTATTATAAAAAGAATATCAGCAGAGAATATGCTCAATGAGTAGCAATTAGGTTAATATTCTTGTTTTATAAAACTTAGAAATACGATAGGACTAGTTTGGAAATCGTTCTTAGAATAATTATTATTGCATGAGATAATTCAAAATCTATAGCAGAAATATACTTAAAAATAAATTGTAAAATATCAATTAATAAAGATTATCAAAATCAGAAGAATCGACAAGTAGTTAGATTTCAGAATTGAAGAATATTTGTTTAATAAATATAAAGCACAAAATCCTTTTAGTCTCATCAAAAAACCATAAAAAAATCATTCTGGAATAGAAGTTTAAAATTAAACGAAAAAAAAAACTGCTGATTACAAAGTAATTAAATTGTTAATGTATATAAACATTTTGTGGCGCTTAGATTGATTCTAAAGGATAAATAAAGCAGGATATTAAAGTTATTAAAAAAATGATGAAACAAAGACTAATATTATTTTTAATATACTAATAACCGTCAAAAACATTAAAACAAAACTAAACAGATGATTAATTAATGAGCATTTCCAGACTGATTAAAATAAATGAAATTATGTTTTAAGCTCTAATGATAATGTAAAAAAATAAGTATCTATTTTCAAATTTTTCTAAAATAACTATAATAATAATATTACACTTATTTTCATTTAATTAATTCTATAGACTAAATTATGTTATATACCTTAAGTGACTTCAAAATTTTTGAATAAGTGTTCGCTTGACTCGTCCCATTTTCAATGATGCTGTTATTTTTGAATGGCATTAATAAAGGCCAAACAATAAGTTGTAACTTTTCCTCTATTTTAGTACATTGTAGTTTTATCCTATTGTGCAAAAACATTATTCAAAAGAATATCTAAATAGTTGGATATCTAGTAATCCATTTAGATTTTTCCCTTCCTCAAGTCTTCGTAGATATTTTTTAATAATCTTAATCCCCTCTTTAAATAAGTTATTCTTATTCAAATCAGAATTGTCGAACTCCTCTTACAAAGTTAATATGATAATTATAGAAGTTATTGTATAAATAATATCTTAAAAATATTGAAGTTCATTCATAAACACTTATAAACCTCTTAATTATAAAACAGTTCTATAGTTATAGAAATGTTTATTAACGAAGGGGAATGAGTAATATTCAAAGGTATTTACATTACTTTTTTAGTTTATAATGTAAACTTCATCAACTAATTTGATAAAATTAGGGAATTTATCTTAAATAAGTCATCTTCCCGAACTCCAGCGTTATTATGGGAAATAGGTTTTCTTATTACATTTGAAAATTCACTTTCCTTCTATCATTTCCTGATTGTTAAAATGACATTATAATCATTCGACACTTTAAGCGAAAGGAAGTTGATGAATTAGAGAAGGAATACGTTAGTTAATTTATCTAATAATTTATCTTTTCGCTTTTCATTTTGATAAGTATGTATCTTGATGGTTGAGCTAGTTATTTCAAAAGAATATTAATCATATTATCTATTTTTTATTTTAAGGCCTACAACAGATGGTTGATTAAGATGAATAATTTCAGCAAAAATGAATTTAACTGATAATCGATTGTGTTATTATTTTTCACTTTTCTTTTTTAGAATAAATTACTTTATTCAGTTTAATTATTCTTGAGGAATAAACTTTATTTACAAAGTGACTAGAGTAAAGTTTGCATAAATAATAGCACCATTTTTTTTTTCAATTTTTTCAAATAATTTAATCTCAGATGATTAAATTTAATCTTAATTTATTCGCTTATTTGATAATTTAAATTAATATACTTAAATATCAAGTTTTGAAAAACTTCTAAATTATCTTATTTTAATTTAGAAACGATACTCAACAAAAATTATTCAAACAAATTTACTTGACAAATTTATTTATAGATTAATATGCCTCTAAAATTCTTCAATAATTTGTGGTTTCTTAAGCATATTCATTTGGTTTAATTGATCCTATACTCTGCCTTATGTAGAAACAAATTCTCTATAGCCTTATCTGCTCTGATTATTCCACACTGAATCCAAAGGTAGAATATTCTAAAACTCTATCTCAGTTGATCCAGTCGAAGTCTTGCCATTGTATTGTCTTCTTCAGTCTACGCTTAAGCAGTGAACTCTGTTAGAGGAATTCCTCTTATAAATATAGGTCTTGGAGGATCTGAAAAAAAAACTCATATAAATATACACTACCTAAAATTTAGTGAAGTTTCGGTTTCTAAATTTGAAAAAATTCGGATTTAAATTCAAACAACAAGATTTTTTCGACAAAAATTGAAATTGAAATTTCAAACAAAGTATTTTAATTCAAAGAAAAATACTTTTTAAATTTGATGAAGACTTAAAATTAATGAGTCCTTCACATTATATTTAAATTATTATTTATCAGGTAACTATAAAAATTTAATAGCAAAAATTTTATTTATTCCAAATCTTCACACTTTTTTTCTTATACCACATAGATTTTTTATAAATAACTCTCCAGCCTCATACATTGATTAGTTTATTTTCAATTTTATCTGAACTTTTATTATAAATATATTTTTATCTACAAGATTAAATACTATTCCAGAAACTTCATACATTTAATATGGTTTATTATTTTCTATAGTGAATAACTATATTTTGGATTACCAATAATTAGAATATACTATGTTTAATATGCATTGAGCTTAGAATAATAAATGAATTACATATTATAATTATTTTAGGATCATATTACTTTATTATTATAGGAAATCAAAATCTCAGCATAATATTCTCACAGAAGAAAGGGTCAAGTTGGATTAAATCTCATAAATGGATCACTACTTATAAGTAGATTGAAGGATGATGAAGGAAACCTATTATTTAAATTTTAGAAAATTTTACACAAATCTTTTATGATATTGTTGATTATAAGGATTGGTTTAGATCTGGGTATCCATTGAATGTATTGAACAACGATGGAATTATACTAATTTTATGTTTTTTAGCAAAATAATTTCTTCAGGTTATAACCAGATTTATCAACTCATAGAGGGAAATCCTCACAATAAGATCTTGACATCAATTTACTTGAAAAAGAGTGCACTAAGTCTTTACCATTTTTATTCTACACTATTCATTAAATCATAGCGTTATTGCAAGATAAACATTAGTAATTTTATTATTAGAATAATTAGTTTTATGAAATTAAAGAAGATGATATGTGAGAATTCTATGCACTACTTTTTAGTCTTATAGACTTGCAAAATCTAAGGGTGAATAGAAAAAACAAGAAATAATATTGGAATATTATGGCAAAAAAAGAAATATAAAGCTTTTTTAGAATAAGAGTTTGATATTAAATTGTAAGTATATGAGTAATTAGAGAATTAGAATGTAGCATTCAAAAAGACAAACTGAATACTTAATTGAAAAACCTAATATGATTAGATATGAAGTCATGCATTCAAGAATAAGATAATAAGATTAAAAAATAACCAAAATGATTTGAGGAATTTATTTTATTAATTCTAAGAAAATTTGTGGTTGATGATGATAGGATTAGCTTTAAACATATAATTGATAAATATTAGTGTACTACAAGGAAGAAGTTGAGAGAATTACTTGAATAAATAGCTTTATTAATTTTATATAGTGTAATCAAATTGTAAAAATAGTAATACACATAGTTTTATAAATTGATAAAATAATATAAATATAATTTGTTATAGTATTCTTGCCACCACTTACTTCAGCTAATATTATTTCATATCAATCGACAATAGTAGTTGAATTCTACCTACCAACAATAGAATTATATTTGTTATGACTGTAAAATTTTTGTTATCTAAAACAAAAAATGAGTTAAATGATGGTATCATTATTTGATAATTAACGGAACATTATGTAATAAATTATTTTAATATGAAGACCATCTATAACTTTAAATTGTAAATTAACTAAGTTGAATATATAGCTTTATTAATTGTCACCAATATTTATATAATTTCAATAAGTGAGAAACGGTAGTGTATATAGCTTACCACTTTACTACATTATATCGACTTTTTTATGCTACAACATATATATCATCTATATGGCCTTTAACCTATCTAAATTTATCCGTTTATATTCAATCTGTTAAAGTTATTTAAGATAACAAATTGAAAGCTCATAAATGTTTAATTTATTGAACATTATTTATCATTACTTTATCCTCAACCATTTCGAAGAATTAATTTAATATATCAATATTAATTTTCTTATGAAATTCTTATTAAGCAACCTTATTCAATTATGCCATTTAATCATTAAGATCATTAGCAAAGAGTCTCCCTAATCAAAAAGTCGATTTGATCCATCATAAAGCTAATAAGACAAAGGTTATTATTCCATTTCATGAGATTAAAAGTTTTATGGTAGGCTGTTCACTTGATAAAACTACTGCCTTATAAAGATATAAATGTCTTCGCTACTTCATCGAAAAACAAAATATTACTTCGTTCATCAAATTTAAAGAATTAGTTAATATCTTTGTAATTACTCCCTCTTTTGATTTTGTGCAGAGTATTATAATTTTAGGCCTTATTTTTTTAATTTATTTTTATTTAATTTTTTCTAAAAGCTACAGTTTCTTTAGACGCTTCATCTAATGTTTCCTAATGTATTCTTTATTCTTCGAAATAAAAGTATGTTTAATCTTTAAATATTGAAAAATAAATAAAAACCAGATTTGGTTTTGCATTATTTTTTTAATAAATATTTATTTATTTTATTTTTAAGAACAAGCAAATGAGATAAGGTTAAGAAAAGGATAATTTAAAAGATGCGACTTTTTGAATGAAAGAAAATTTTATTGTAATCAATAAATTATCAATTAAATAATGAAATATCAAGAATTATTGAAATAAATAAAAATGAGAGTTAATTATCATGATTTTCAATAATGTGAAATATTTTATTTATTATGAAAGTTGAATATTAGTACTCATCAGAGAAATTGGCTTTAGGATAAGTTTAATTTACTTTATTAAATATAATTTATAAATCTTTGATAAATTGAAAATTACATCTTCTATATATTTTTTTTTCAAATATATAATTCTTTGGAACTATAAAACAATTTCAAAAATATCATAATCCTTTCTTATTTTACTTTTTCATAATAATTTAAATACAGATATTCTCAAGTTCGAATATTTTGTAATCATTTTGAAAAAGCTTAAACGAATGAATAAAAAAAATTAATACACTTAGCTCAATATTAATGGAATATGATTTTAAATTAACTCAGCTCCTTATCTTATTAAGAATCTCAAAATAAGGATAACAGTAAATAATAGTTTTTTGATTTCTTAATCAAATATTAAATAATATGGATTAATTTCCCAAAATGATTTTTATTTTTACAATCCATCCCAAAGAAATTAGTAGTATTTTTATTCATTTATTCTATTACATTTTTGTTAACTCATATTAAATTTCAGAATCAATAATTTCTGTAAAATAACGTATTGTGGAAGAAAAGATACTTCCTAAAAAGGAATAAGATGGACCCTTAGAAGGACTTTTATTGATACTTATCGCTTTTGGAATAAAATGGAATTGAATTGAATTAAAGTATCTTCAAATCTCTATATGTATTATCAGGATGATTCCATTATGAAGGAGTTATTCATTGGAAAATCCAATCAAAAGAATATTAGTAGACGGAAAAACTATAAGGCTCCTTTATTCTGAAAGATGGGGAAATATCTAAGTTTAGGGGCTTTTTAATTATTAATTGAAGTTATCAGAGAGGAAGGATGTAATGGAATTTTTTAATTTTTCAAAGGAAAGCGATTAGGTTGTTATTAGGTAGCAAAAGTGTGTTCGATGTTTCCTAAATAAATGGAATAATTAACACATTTACATCATCTCAAACTTACAGGCACTCACGCTATTACAATCTTTTCCTCAGCAATACATCTAATATATTGCGACTATGTATCGCATCGATTGTTACATTTGCAGCGTAAAAATCTAAAATTTCTATTTATGTTTTACTTGTCGTAATAGTAGATTGTTGACAATTTAATAAACCCTTTACTCAAAATTGAAGCAGCATGCGAGCCTGACAATGCACTTTTAAATTGTAATTAACCATCATGAAATTTTAAGTATATACCTATTATTCTTTTTTTTCTGTTCAAAATCAAATAAAAAAGTCTGCTCTAGTCACCCAAATAGGAGTTCTGTTTTCTTGTTTCAAAAGTTGTTTATCTTGAGCTGTGACTTGTTATTATTTTCTTCGGATTAGTTCTAGAGCTTCTTCTTTTATAGCCTTTGCGATTTCTGTATTTAGGACTTCTTAAGCTTTGCTAGTTAATTCAAGTAGTGGTTGCAATTTGTTATTCAATCAAAAACGCTTTTACATTTGTTCAATTGCTAGATCCTTGGTTCAAAATTACCTGATACTTTTTAACTGTAAAACACTTTGTTGTGGAAAATTTCTGATCATTGCTGCTATTGATTAATATAAAGATTGTTGTTTACGTTTATGGATGGTATTTTTTAGAACTAATTCATTCTTACATTTCTTTCATGATTACATTTTCCATCTTTGCTCTGCTCATTGCGCTCACAGAAGTATGCTATTGATTTCTGGGAGCAAATTCATAAAATGCAATAATACAGTATCATCTGACCTTTTTTCTCTCACATGCACTGACTATACTAATCATTTATATAGTTTATAAACATCGAATCTAATGCTACATTCTAATATTGTCACCCACGTTACTTACTCTAGTCTATTGATTGTTCATGTTACTCAGACTCTTCCTTTGTTATTAAATATGAGAATGCTTTTTTGTGAGATTCTTACATTTGATTTAATCTAAATTAAAGTAAATCACCTAGGATAATATAGTTATAGCATTTTCTGAAAGAAGAGCTACATCTAAACATTGTAACTCTCCAAAAATTGAAGGATTACAGCAGACTTTTTTTTCAATTTATCTCTTGCTTGCTTTAAATAATGGATCTATATTGACATTACTATTTTCAAGAGTTTAATATCCTTATGATAGATTCTACAATTATGGTGCTGCTTGAACTACTTGGTGGTGAAATACTTCATCCTATCCTCTTGTTCATCAAGTTTCTATGAAAATATTAGCATGTAATGTTTGATCCCAAAAGTTTATCTTATTTATGTGAGGATTAACATAGCTAAATGTTGGCCTTGTAAATTATATGATACTTGCAATTCATTTATTGATAACAATATAATGTGATAATAATACCAGTTTAATTTAGAAATTCATAATTACAATTAGCATTTAGGATCGCCATTAATAATCACTTGCGATAAATAGTACAGATTATAGAAGGGCACTATTTCTGAATAACCATGAACAAATTGATGAGATTAGGTGGCTGACAGCAAGTACTTAGGACAAAGAGTTGAACAAAATCTGTACTGTTAATCTCTAGTGTTGATGTAGTGTCCAATCGTGATAGTAGTGTAAGAGCTTGATCGTTTTATAAAAGCATCATAAAAATGGACATTACTAACAAGAAGCACTTCATCTTTTGCTCAATACATGATGGCCATTCAACAGAAACAAATTAAGCAAGAACTAAAGCATCATAATCGATGGCACCATCACCCTCTAATAGTGCAAGTTGAATAATTGCAGTCACAACGCGGTACCAGTACACAACTGGATATTTATTATCAAATTGGTAGGAGGTTTGTATCTAATAAGATTCAGCTATATAATGTTTAACAATAATACAAGGGTCTCAATCTACACTATCTGCCTAATTGAATTAAGATGGTCAGTGACTATTAGTGGCATAATTAGTGAAAAAAATTGCAATGTACAATAGAAATATCAGTATCTATATAGGATTCATCATGATAGGTATCACATTTTAAAACTAGTTAGCCTAGTCTTTAGATGAACCTACTTCTTAAAAACATTGGTACTAAAAGCTGAGATTTCAGTAAATAAAACGCTGGCTCTTGTATCCTTAGATTCATAATAAGAATCATAGACCATCCCTACAGTCTAAAATTGGATGCTTCATGATAGAAATGATCTCAAATATATTGTTCCAGCCTAGTCATCAGCAAATTATATAGAATGATAGTATTCCAATGCGTTTCTTGGAGATAACAGGAAGCAAAAGAATTTCAAGTATTATGAGTGCATAAGCCACCATATAATTTGTCAGTTGTTTTAGCCAAATGTTAAATCCCCTCTATATAAGACTGTAAATCATAAGTAGAATCAGCATTTGTTACTTCAATTATAGCATCTAAGCTGCAGGCAATGCAAGAACTCAAAGAATAAGCATCATATGAAATTTGTATTACACTAGCTTTAAATGTTGATAAATAATATAAAAAAAAGTGTTCAAAGCTGTGTACGTTAAGCAAGCATTGTGCAATGATAAATAAGAGAATTAAATGAAACTTGTAGAATATTTTGAGCAATATTTAAAACATAAACTGCAAGAGAGGACTTGGAATCAGAAAATTCTCTGTAAATATATTTAAGTAGTAGAGTTTTCATCGCAATATGGAATATATCCATTTTCAGGGGAAGATGCGAGTGATGACTCCTTTTCTTGATAATTAACGGGTGTGCGAATTCTAAGTGGTATATTTTGCTTGCCACAGGAGAAAAATTGACCATATGAATAAGTATCGCTAATATCATTGCAAAAAATTGGAAGCTATTTTGGAAACTTAGGATAAGTGTCAAATAATGGCTGTGAAGAAGGATGTAAATGATTGAACATTACTGTAATTAGCAGTCAATTCTACACAATATATAAGATGTAGGCCTGAATTTTAAAAAGTGGGGCTGTCATCTTGTTATCTCAATTTACCAACATTATTAGTTATTATCCCACATTTCTTAGTTACTTTCTTTATACATACAATAAATAAAAATACTTATACGAAGCTTTTTTAATGGTATCTATAATTTGAGCTTGTTTGAAACATTTGGGGATGTTCTTTGGATTCTTTAAATATTAATTCATTTGAAGCATCTTCTATAAATAATAGCGGCATACTATTATTAAATCATTCTCAAAACAAATCTCTCCAAATACAGCAATCTTAAGTTTTCCTTTTGGGTATTCAGTTAGCTATACAACTACCTTCACAAAGATCAATCAATAAAAATGTCTTATATCAAAGGATCTCTTCATTAATTCGAAACTCCAAAGAGGCATTCATATATATAGAATTATGTGTTGGAATATAATTAAGAGTTGACTATCGCCCAAATATCTATATTTGTTCCAAGCTGATCATTATTAATCAAACAAATCTAGATTGAATTTAGTGTTATTTCCTTATATGGAAAAGCGCAGTCTTTTAGAAACCCTCTAAGTTCTTCTTGAGAAGCCATCAAATTTCATGGAGAAAAATACGTTTCATCAAATTTTGAGTTGATCACATGCTCTAGATTATAAGTAGCTTCTTAATGTTAGCATCAATTCTAACTCATTTTTATCCAATGATATGAGGATATTTCCCGTTTTCCAATTTTCTACTATAATTACAAGTATTCAATTTAGATTCATTCCTTGGGCTGTGGTGTGGAAGTTTTTGAAAGAATTTCATGTTCCTCTTATAAGTACCCCTAAGGGTTTCGACTGAGTTTATTTTCGTGTTGTGGATAATTCCGTATTATACTAAGTGATTATCAAGCCATAACAGTCCATCATTTTAAGCTTCATTCATGTTGAATCAGTATATCAATACAACCTCAACCGATAGACTATTCTAAACTTAATAACCAATAAAATTGTCATAGATTAATACATATGAGCGTTGTTTATTTTGAAAAAAAACTAGTTTATTTTTATGATAAATCAGATTTCCTTTTGAGTTAAGACCTTTTCTTGAAGTTATCATCATCTTCTTTTTTGTTGATTATTTAAAAAATCAAAAAAAACACATAATCAAAATCTATTTTTTGGATGATAAATATAGAAAATGTATAGAAAATGTAGACATTTGATTATGCATCTTAGATTTAGTTAATAATATTTGATGAAATTAAGTAAAAGTTTAAGAAACAGAATTGAGGTAAGCTCTAGTCATGTCAGAGGCATGAAAATTCGAAATCAAAAATAAGGAATAAATTAATGGCTAATCTACATTCTCTTTTCTGCTTCAAATAGAGGGAAAGGTAATAAGCATATATAAAGTAAGTTGTTTAATATTTTTGGCAATTTAATACATTCCGTAATTATTATTCTAAAAATACAGCTAATTAAAATTTCACTAAAATGAAGGTGATTAAGTTTAAAGTGTTATATATTATGATTGAAAGAAATCGCAAATTTATTTATTCATTGATAACTTATTTTGCATATGAAGAAATCCTCAAATAACAGTCATTATTTAAATATGTCACTACTGAATGCAGGATTAATTTAAGGACTCTATAATTTAGACTTATAAATATTGAATCTTGATTTATGGATGTTGGTAATAGAAGAGGATTTAATAATAATTAGATTGTAATGGAGTGGTTGAAGATCATGTTTATTTTAGTTTTATATAGACTGAGAGGATAATCAGATATTCCTGAAAATTAAAGAATATACTTTGTTCATAATTTAATTTTGAACAGTTCATTCAGAATGTATATATTTTTTTTACATTATTTAAATTAGATCTTTCTCTGACTTAGGAATCATAAATATGGAAAATCATTTTAAAGAAATAAATCTATGATGATAAGTGTGAAATTTGATAACACTAATTGAATCTTTTAAAAAGGCTAAGGGTTGCTTGGTGAATATTATGAAACTAAGGGGAGGATTATTAAGGTATAATTTAGATATTCTAATATTAAAGCATTTTTCTTATACTTTTTGAAATAACGCTTTTTCAAAATTTCCAGAAATTTAATCATACCTTAATTTTGAGTCTCTATGAATCTTTGGAATATTAATGATTATTCCAAAAGATGAGCAGTTAAACTTCAACCAAATTTCGATGTGAGGTAAAACTGCATCTTTGCTAAAGACTAAATTAGTCTTAGCCCATTTATGGTAAAAAGATATTGGGTTAAATCATCGAACTTAATATTACAGGCTATCGTAGAGATCATCATATTTAATAGATGATATTACTGCTATTCCTAATTCAAAAATTTTGATAGTTTCCAAGTATTTAAATTGGAACTCCAATAAAATTTTCATAAGAGTTTGAATATATTCGAAAGATATTTATATATGATTTTAAGCCAAAAGTTTTTCATAAATGTTAGAAAAAGTCATTTAATTTTATGATGAATAATTACTTAGGCAAGCTTATATATTAGGAGATTTGTATAAAATAATAGAAGCCCTCAGAAACATAAAAACAACTAGATAATATAATCAGTTAAGTGTTCTACATCTATATATTATATAATAAACTAAGTAAAATTTGTCCTTTATATAGGATGATACTATATCTCGAATTCATTTCTTAGCTCCTCAATTTTAATGTATTCTTTTTGAAAATTTAATAAAAAATGGAGATTTTATTGATTATATTCCAAAAAATTACTCCTTACAACGGAGAGTGTTCAGATTGAAGCCTTTTAACAGTCATCTCATTGATTTTTCAAAAAGAAATATTATAATAACCTTTTTCATTAAAATCTGAATGAAATTGCTCATACGTTTAAATCATTTTGGGTGTTAGGATTAATTTTTATTTTAAAAGAATTCAGCACTTAAGAAGTCAAAATTTAATGGATTTTAGATATAAATATTTATCTATATGAGATAGTGTCAGGATTGATGGTCATAGACTAGACAATTAAGAATGCATCTTTCAATCAGAATATTTTTATTACTACTTTAAGAAATTTTTTCTAGAAGCCAAGGTAAGGGCATCTAATTTGTTCTTAGTTTAATAAAAGGAGAAGAAAATATTATAAAACGACAAACTGTATACTTCCAATATTCTAATAATTGATTGAGATGAAATTTAACTTATTGATATTGAAATACATGAAATGACAGAAAGCAAAGGATAGGTTTAACCCAAGCCCAATTTACTTAGAACTAAGAACCTAAGCTTAATTTCATTTAGAAATTTTAGTATTTAGGTTATATTAGAAATGAACTTTAGAAAACTGACAAAAAGAAGAAACAAAAGTAAATATACTACTGAAGAAATGAATGCAGCGATTTTTCATATGTTTAATTGGACTATGTTTATTTAATATTGTATTTCAAACCAAAATTTTAAATCTATTTTGTTTTACTTTAATAAACACAAAAAATAAATTAACAATCAATAGTAAAATACGTATAGGTCATTAAAAGGATAGCATTCTACATAAAAAAAAGAAATATGGACAAGAAAATCCTAAAAAAGATTTTTTAAGATATTCACATCTATTTAATTCTGAATCAATACCTTATTTATAAGAAATCACGACTATATTCTAAGATCATCGAAATAAGTATCAAAAAGGAAGTTTATTTTACCAAATATGGGATTATAAGTAAAGATTTTATGATTTCTGTTTTGTAAATCCTATTAAAAATGCCTAATTGATACCTATTGCCTAATCAATGACCTTAAATAGTGAAATATTAATTTTCAAACCTTTGTTTTATCATCATAATGTAATAGACTAAATTCACGAGGACGTTCAGATATTGAAAAACGTTAGTAAAAAATAAATATCCAATTTTGGAACTTAGCATGCTAAGGAGTGATGATTAAATTGAGTTTTTTCTATTAATTTTCTTATTATAAGCACTTGATCACTACTGGAGATATAAAGAAATTGGACACAAATTTTTAAATCCTCAGGAAAGTGTGGTGAGTATAAGATCAAATGAGAAACCCAATAGGTACTTCGTTTTAATAATTGGAAATATCTCCTATTGAGTTCTTTTTCCTTCAATGCATACTTGTTTTATAGGCTCTACATCCAAAAAAATATTAAACAATTTTCTATGATAAATACTATTCTATAACTTTCCCAAATAATCGTACAGTAGATTTAAAATCAAAAGTTGAGATTGAAATGTTTGTTGTTTAAAGCTATAAATAGCTATTGAGTTGACTGAGCGTTTTAACGTATTCTGCATTATTTTCAGAAAGCAATACCTTAATTTAAGTCCTTTATTGTTATGATAAGAGACTTGAGATTAAAAGTAGAATCAGTAAGACTAATATTGTTTGAATAAAGATCATTTAAAACTTGTACTTTACAAGGGAGATTTGAACCTCGTTTTTCTTTATAATCCTAAAAAAAGAGAATAAATTTAAAAATAGAGCAACACGTCGACTTCTTAGTGAAATACTAATCAATTTAGCCATACCTTACGAAAAATAATAACAACAAGAATCGAAATTAAGAAGAAAACTATTTTTAGTGAAGAATTGTTTTATTGTTTTAGAAAAAAGTTCCTCATAATTATCTAAGAATTTAAGCTGGATTTGCGGAACGAAAATCTATTATTCAATTTCAGCTAATTAATTTGAAGTGTCAATTTAATCTATTTCCAAGCAATTTTAAATAAAAAGGAGTGCATTAAGATAAATAAATTAGGAGTCTTAAATTGACAACCCCTGATGTTAAATCTTCTTGGGAACATAAAGTGCATTTACTACTACATTATTTATTTTGATATTTACAAAATTTGGTTTCTTAAATGCAATCTATTATTTTTCCATAAATAAACCTGATTCCTCACTCTTAATTGATGATGATCATTAATGATTTCAGTCTATTGAGGTTTGTTTATGATATTACATTTATATCTATGAATTCTCTATTAAATTTGGATGGATAATCGTTCCTATCTTATAAATAAATCATTAATAAATCAATTTTCAATTTTAATCGTAATCCTATAAAAGGAGCAGATCTAAATTTCAAAATATTCAAGTTTGTTACAGAAAAAATGTATTATAAATTATTAAAACAGTATACACTTAGTGATTTCATTGTTAAGCTTGAAAAGTACATTTCACTGTTTAACAGAAAAACTCACCTCAAAGAGACTATTATTAATTCAACTGTAGAAGAAGTAGTAAAGTCTCAATATATGCAAACTCAAGCCTGCCATTTTGGTAGGGATGGTATCAAAATATAAAAAATAAACAAAATTACCAGTGGATGCATCTGAACATATGACGCTAAATTATAATTCACATGATGTTTGATTACACAAAACCTTTACTTTCCTGTTTTACATGGAGTCAAATTTTAGAGGGAGGACAATATTCTCACTTTTTCGTTCCGCTTCTATTTCATTAGTATCAGAAGTCTAAAATTTGATGTAAGGATGAGTGCTATTTGGAAACACAAACTTCAAAAGATTCCTTTCTTTGTGGGTTTAATGGGTGCTTATAGACTCAAGTAATAATTATAAGTGGCTAACTTTTTATAAATATAATTAGGGAAGAGGTTTCATTTTATAATAGCCAACATGTGTATATCGCTTAAAGAATAAAGATTGGTGGTCAGTCTACTCCAGAGAGCCAAAAGGATATGATGAAAAAAATGATTGAGTTTTCAGGACACATTACAAGAAGAGGTTAAAGTACTCTGATATCAAACCAATTAGAACAAAGTTGAGAGTTGCTGAAAGCTGAATCTGTATACAAATGCCATTTAATTTGAACCACACTTTGAGTTGTTTAAAAAAGGAGCTTAATCAACTGAGATTGCGCAAACAATAAATCAATCATAAGAGTTATGACCCAAGAAATATCCTTATGTCAAATCTCAACAGTAGTTGTTACAATAAATTAAGCAAGTCAGTTGGCATGATTGAAATATTTTACTTCAGCCAACTGTAGATGCAAGAATTACTGCATTAGTTTCAACAGTTGGTCATATGATGATATCCTAATATACATATAGCACATTAGGTACTAAAAATTATGAATTGTACATTAATCTGAGCAAATGGTTTACTGATATATTTGTCAATTGCTCATTAAGGTTCAACAAGACCATAAGTTAAATAATACGCAGTATGAAAGTAGTGCAATATAAATTCATATACTATTTGATCACTCTTTTAGGGCATTAAGAAAATTATTTTAAACAGCTATATCAATACAGGGTGAGCATACAATTACACATGATGTTGGCAGTCAGATACATAATAGAACTTGAAAATTTTAGGTTGATGATTTAAAAACCAACTCATAATATTGCACTATTAATTTAAATAATCATAAAATGTATTAATAATAATAATAATTTTAGTAGAAATGTAATTTGAATAGTTATTATAGAGTAAAATAGAATGTTAAATGAAAGAAATGGAGAAAGAGTTAGATGTATTTATGATAATTATTTTAGTAATCGTTTGATAAAATAAATAATTTGATTGATTTAGTATTGATTATAGATAATCCAATTAAAGCAATTACTAATCTAAAATCATAATCATCATTACCAAAACTAAATGAATTTCCTTTTATTCATTAATCTAAGTTTTAATCAAACATCCTTTAAGAATTCCCACCTTTAATCAAATCATAATTATAATTTAAATAGCATCATAATATTCAATCTCAATCTTCATTTAATCTAAAATCATTTAAGTATATTTAACATAATTCCATTAAATAGTAGAATAATTGTTATTCTTTTGCTTTTAATAAATTTTGTTAAATTATTGCAGTTGGATTGAATTAAAAATAATAATATATGAATTCAAATAAGAAGTGTTTAAATAAATTCAAATATTAGATCAACTACTAGGAAATTTGTATACATTAAATTTTATGAAAAAATCTAATTAGTTGATATCTGGAGATCATTAAGGCAATATTTCAATTTAGTCAATTAATAACAACTATTTATGGGTTTGCTCATAAACAATTAAATGGCACAATTCTAATATTAGATGTTTAATTGTGAATAAAAATGAAGATCTGTTTATATCAGGCAGTGGTGATAACACTATTAAGTTTTAGGTTAAGCAAAATGAATGGATCTGTTCATAAACAATCACAGATCATCAAAGTTATGTTTATTCTTTAAGTTTAAATGACTAATAAAATTAATTTATTTCTTGTGGATATGATAAATTAATCTTAATAATTGAGTATTCAGAATAAAATAGAAATTGGATTCCAATTTAAAAAATTAATGTTGATTGTTATGGAATTCGATTATGCTTTATCAACAATACTCTATTCACATTTTAACCTACATGGAATAATTCAATGCATGTTTATGAGATGAATAGTTTAAGTAAATATTTCACTAAAACTAAAGATATTATTGTTAATCAAGGTAATGATGATACTATATTTTTTCCATAATAATATATTAAATAAAAATAATTATTATTGAATAAGCATGATATATATATCAATATTATAAGAATAAAACAAACTGGACAGTTTAAACTTGAGTAATCTATTCAATTTGGAAACTATCGTATATTTGGATCATTAAGTGATGATGGAGACTATTTGATAACTTGGGATGAGATATCAAAAGAAATTTAAATTAGAAAATACACAGAACAATGATAATTTATAAATACAAATAATATTTTATTATTTATAAAAATTTCTTGAAATTTGATGCAAGAGATTGATTTAACTAAGAAAAACATTTTTTCCTTTCACGACAAGGCTAGAAAATAATACTTATGACATTACTTTTCAGCAGTTGATAATATTGTACTATATTTAAATATAAAAGGGTTTAAAGTAATTAATTTAAATAATATTTAGATTGATTTCAATTAATTTATTTTTGTGAAATAATTAATAATGAGGAAAATCACATAATTTGATTAATTTTAATAGAATCAATAAATAATCATTAGTTTATAGAGATCAATTTAAAACAGAATCCTATTATTTGGTATTAATTATAATTTTTTTTAGAATTATCACTGCGCAGCCGACTTATGAAGGCATAAAAAAATAAGATCTTAACGAATCTCTTCCTTATAATGTCTTATGATACACAGAGGGTTTCATATTCTTTGGATTTTTTTGATAAAATGTTCATTAGATGACAATTTATACTTAGATTGTTTATTATATAAATAGACAATTGAATAGAGAATCAAATATAATTTTTAGGATTAATGATTGCAAGAAATCAATTATTGATCTCACCTTTTTCAGTCTACAAGAATTAGTTATTTTATGATTACAAGTTCCATAAATAATAGCACCAAGTGCAAATATGAAAACCTCAATTATCATCTAAACCTGCTAGAGCACATTTTTCAGCTGCATTTTAATAGCAATAGTGTAAGAATCACATACACCCTTACTGCAGTCATACTTCTTCAAATAGGATTTTGAAAATTTTGAAACATCTACATATGTCATGCACCTACTTAAAACCAGTAAGCAACTTTATTCCCTGTGGAAATGAAATTGGAATCTACTGATTTTTACACCTAAAACATGAGAATATCTATTAGAATCTTGATTGAATTGAATGTAAGTTATTGTTCAAGATTTAGGCAGAAATTTCTAAATACTTGTTCATCATTTAAATTCATGGTGCAATCAATCGATTGATATAACAATTTTTGTGCAATCACATTGATGTTAGCAATTAAAACTTAAATTGAAAGAAATATATAAACTTTTTATACGAGTAAGAATTCTGGCCTCGAATCAATTATTTACCCCCCTAAATAAAAATAAATAATAATTTTAATTAACTATTTTAGAGAAAATTTACAAAGTTAGCTTGACTTACTTCATCATACTTAAAAAATATTAATACTACAAATTTTCAGAATCTCCGTCTAAAAAATGAGTTTTTTTTTTAATTTGATTGAAATCCCAATTATTATGTTTAATTGAAATAAGTAAAAAACAGTTATTAAATATTAAAATAATAATAGTGAATGTCTTTATATAAAACAATTTGTAATTTGTGAAATGATAATGAGAAAAAAAGTAATATTGATTAATTCAGAATTGAATATTTACAACTAAATATTCTGATTGAAAGAAAATATTGACTTAAGAAAGTTAGAACTAGATAATCTATTTAATTTACTTATGATTTTAATGCCTCATTACATTTGCATTTTTAACTGTAAATTTAGATACTAGTCTTAGTCTAACCTTACTAGTAAACATGTCCTGACAGAAGAAATTATTTTCATCTCTCTCTAAACTCAAAGATCTAGGAATTACTTATTTAGTTAAAATATTTATACACCTGAATTTGATAATTCAACATTATAATTTGGTGTATAATATGTTTAATAATTAATAATAAATTTAAATTTTGCTCATTGGAAATCAATGCCAGGGGTTTCATTCATTAAGATTCTGTTTTTCTATCCAATCCTATTTTATCAAAACTGTATCGATGCTCAAAGTGGTNTATAAATAGACAATTGAATAGAGAATCAAATATAATTTTTAGGATTAATGATTGCAAGAAATCAATTATTGATCTCACCTTTTTCAGTCTACAAGAATTAGTTATTTTATGATTACAAGTTCCATAAATAATAGCACCAAGTGCAAATATGAAAACCTCAATTATCATCTAAACCTGCTAGAGCACATTTTTCAGCTGCATTTTAATAGCAATAGTGTAAGAATCACATACACCCTTACTGCAGTCATACTTCTTCAAATAGGATTTTGAAAATTTTGAAACATCTACATATGTCATGCACCTACTTAAAACCAGTAAGCAACTTTATTCCCTGTGGAAATGAAATTGGAATCTACTGATTTTTACACCTAAAACATGAGAATATCTATTAGAATCTTGATTGAATTGAATGTAAGTTATTGTTCAAGATTTAGGCAGAAATTTCTAAATACTTGTTCATCATTTAAATTCATGGTGCAATCAATCGATTGATATAACAATTTTTGTGCAATCACATTGATGTTAGCAATTAAAACTTAAATTGAAAGAAATATATAAACTTTTTATACGAGTAAGAATTCTGGCCTCGAATCAATTATTTACCCCCCTAAATAAAAATAAATAATAATTTTAATTAACTATTTTAGAGAAAATTTACAAAGTTAGCTTGACTTACTTCATCATACTTAAAAAATATTAATACTACAAATTTTCAGAATCTCCGTCTAAAAAATGAGTTTTTTTTTTAATTTGATTGAAATCCCAATTATTATGTTTAATTGAAATAAGTAAAAAACAGTTATTAAATATTAAAATAATAATAGTGAATGTCTTTATATAAAACAATTTGTAATTTGTGAAATGATAATGAGAAAAAAAGTAATATTGATTAATTCAGAATTGAATATTTACAACTAAATATTCTGATTGAAAGAAAATATTGACTTAAGAAAGTTAGAACTAGATAATCTATTTAATTTACTTATGATTTTAATGCCTCATTACATTTGCATTTTTAACTGTAAATTTAGATACTAGTCTTAGTCTAACCTTACTAGTAAACATGTCCTGACAGAAGAAATTATTTTCATCTCTCTCTAAACTCAAAGATCTAGGAATTACTTATTTAGTTAAAATATTTATACACCTGAATTTGATAATTCAACATTATAATTTGGTGTATAATATGTTTAATAATTAATAATAAATTTAAATTTTGCTTATTGGAATTAATGCCAGGGGTTTCATTCATTAAAATTCTGTTTTTATATCCTACCCTCTATTATCAAAACTGTATGGATGCTCAAAGTAGCGATTGTTTTAATAATGATTGGTCAAATTGGGTAGCAGATTGCGCAGGTACTTTATTTAAAGGCCGATTTTCTCATTCGGATCAAATATCATTATAATTCAATAATATACTAGGGCTCAAATTTAGTTTTAGCTTCATGGTAGGTAAATTCGATAGTTGGGATCCGGGTGAAGATTAGTTACAAGTTTTAGTAGATGATGCAGTTATAGATACTTTTACATATGGTCCTTATTACGGAACTTATATGTGTTTCAACTCCACTTATCCAGAATATTTCGATTCGAAATCATATGTGTTTAATTTACCTATAGGAAGAAAGTCATTGAAATTAACTTTAAAAGGAAGTTTTAATGAGGGTGTTGATAATGGTATTTTAATTTCTTAAATTAGAGAGTTGGGGAGCTAAGAAATTCACTTTAGAAATTTTAGAGCCTTGTGTAGAATTTTATAGTGATTGTAATTTTTAAGGAGATATATGGAGAATTTGTAATGGAAATCAAACAAGCTAAGTTAGAAATATTCCGTTTGAAATTAAATCAATCTTAATTGTAAATGGAATATAAGTCAAAATGAGAGATCCAAAGTACAATGGTGGTCAAACTTAAACATACACGTCGAGCTAATATTGTTTATCAAGTTATTAAGTATATCTTTAATGTTAACCCTAGTTCCCAAAATATAATCAAAACGCTTGAAATTGAATATATATATATATATTCATTAATATTAAGAATTAATTAAAAGTTACGTTATTGTTAATTTAAAATAAAGCACAAGTAGATAGACAATTTCCATGTAGCTAAATATAGGTAATTAATTTGATGCTAACATATAAAATAAGAATGCACAAAAATTATTTAATGTTTTCTGCAGTGTTGGGGTATTGCTCTCAATTATGATGTAAGTGTATGCATGAACTTTTAACCTATAGATTATCATTGATCCGAAATAAAAATAATTTTGAAGATTAATTAAGTCTCAAAGAGAAAATGGTAATCTAAGCAGAGATAGTATTGACATTTGCAATCATGATAGATATATTCATAAGAATAATTGCAGAGAGATAAGTAATCCTGCTTATGAATGGTACTAGTTTTTAAGGATAAATGAATATCTTTAATGTAGCTATATTCGTCTTGATATTGGTATTAATATCCCTCTATTGCATTTGTAATTCAACTTTTTATTAATCTAGATAGATCAAAGCCAATATTATTGAAGCAGATGTTAGGGTTGATTTTAACATTTTTATATTAATTCATTTAGATAATTCGAACAATCTATGCAATCAAGCAGTGAAGTATTGTGTCAAATTTTCAGATCTTGCAAGATAATGCGATTGGAGAATGTGAAAAAAACATTCATTTTGAAACCAATTAATTTTGATGACTCCAGACATTAGGCCTTTGTGTACATTGATGATCACAAAGAATCATTTCATTTATTGATTATTCTAAATTATATTTATTGTGTAAATTTATAAACCCTTTCTTTCAGCTTTGGGATTTAGACTTCAATCAACATATTATTATCTTCGGATTTAATCTGCTAAGACAGCAAATACTATTCACAGCAATAAAACTATTTCCAAAAACTATTTCACCCAATCAGAGTCAAACTGCAATTAAACTGCAAACATTTAGATCATTTATCATCAGTAAAACTATTATATTCAAACCTATTGAAGATTAAGATTATGATGAAATAATTAAACTACTCATGATCAAGATTTATTTAGTGTTTTATTATTAATTTAGAGAACAAGAAAGGACTGGATTTGACTTATTATCTTTCAAAAAAAGACTACTCCTAAATCTAAATTTAAATGAAATGGAAAAATTCAAGCTATCCTGGCAGATTGAACAAAACTGAAATTCAAGGATAGTTTATTTCATTTGGTTTTAGTGCTGACAAAACCTTGCAGATAAAATTGTTTTACATCTTTGATGAGGATTCTAATGGCACTGTTGATTATAAATTACTTATAGTAGGTTTAGAAGTGTTTAAAGATGACCCCTAATTGAAAATTGAAGAATAATCTGCTTAAACCTTAAAAGAGTTTTTGTTTTTGATAAAGATGGCTCCAATCAAGTCAGTAAAAAAAACTCTTCAACAATTGAAATAAAATATCATTAATAAGAATGATAAAAATTAAATAAAAATGGTCATAGTAGAAATAATCGAATGAGTGGATTAAGATGAAGATGGAGAATTAAATATAGAAGAAATATTATGAGCTACCAGCAAATTTCCATTCTTCGGAGGTTACTCGAATGGACTATTTCTAATGTAAGTAGAATAGCTGCAATTATTGATATGAATTAGAAGAACCATTTCAAAATTTTATATACACAACATCTAAACAGTTTGAATAGGTATCAAGGAGCAATTGAATGTTTCGAAGAAGTTATTTCTATTAATCCAATAAGTGATTCAGCATGGAATTGCAAGGGTAATTAATTGTTAGTATTAATATTTTGGATGGGCATTATCAATTTATTGATATTGGTTAAATTGAAAGAAATGAATCATTAGCAAGAAGCAATTGAATTCTACAACCAAGCTATTTCTATTAATTAAAAAAGTGATTCAACATGGTTTGGTAAAGGTAATAAATTGTTAAATAAAATAATTCGGGTATTCATTAAGCCATTTGAGCCAATATAAAGAAGCAATTAAATGCTATAATGAAGCAATTGTTATAAATTCTAAGTGTTATAAAGCATGGTTTAACAAGTGTACTGAATTCTTAAGCATTTGTATTTAGGAAATGCATTAAGAAATTTGAACCAACATTAAGAAGCAATTTAGTGCTACGATGAAGCTAATTTTATAAATCCTAATTCGTATGAGGTATTGTTTAACAAGGATAAATAATGGTTAAAAATTAATGATTAGGGAGTGCATTAAGCCATATGAATTAATATCAAAAAACAATTTAATGTTACGACTTATCTATATTGATTAATCCAAAATATGACTCAGCTTTTAATGGCAAAGGTAATAACTTGTTAAATATAAATACTTAGGCAATGCAATAAGAAATTTTAATCAATTTCAAAAAGCAATTCAATGCTATTACAAAGCTATTTCTATTAATTAAAAAAATGATTCTACATGGTTTGGTAAGGGTAATAAAATCTTAAATGGTAATATTTAGGGTTAGTATTATATAAATTGAAATAATATGAGGAAGCAATATAATGTTACAATGAAGCAATTACTATTAATCCTTAATATGATACTGCTTGGAATAACAAAGGTAATTAATTGTTTAATATTATTATTTAGGATTGGCATTATATAAATTAAATCAATATCAAGAAGCAATTATATGTTACAATGCAGCAATTTCTCTTTACCCTAATTATTCTCCTGCATACTATAACAAGGGTAAATAACTATTAAATATTAATAATTCAGGAAATGTGTTAAAAAATTTGAAAAAATACCAAGAAGAATTGAATGTTATAATTTTGCAATTACTATTAACCCTAAAAGGATTTAACATTTGAAAATTAAGGTAAATATTTATTTTTAGGTTTAACCCTACAACACACATTATAAAAATTTATGGATGCACTTTCAAATTTCGAACAAGCTCTTTAAATTAAAAATAATGCTCTTAGATTTAAATTTAAAGGTAAATTTTATGTAGTTGAATTAAGTGGATTCACTATTTGAATTACGCAGAAAATAAGAAGCGAAATACTTTTATTTGGCTGCATAAGGACTGGGATTGGGTCAGAATGCTTATATTCAAAGTTAATTGTCAAAATTATGAAGCATATTATCATATTTTCATATTGGCTCATTAAATATTTTCTATTCATAGCTATTTATCCAATTTAAATTTCTAAAGTTGATT
>CAJJDP010000042.1:116416-143149 GCA_905182995.1 Paramecium octaurelia
TTTAAGATAAATAAAACTACCAAATTTCATAATGAAAAATTGATTAGAATTAATTTCTACTAGCTAAAATTAGATTTTCCATGAATGAAATAACATAAATATGTACAATTTAAATTAAGCAAAAATAAGAACTCAAGTATCCAATACAGTTGTTTATTAATTCCTCCTCAGAATCTAAATTCTTGATTGTAGGAAAAGAAAAGGAATGATGAAAGTGGAAATGATATTTTTAGTAAATAATAATACTTAATTATATTAACAGCATAATACTTAAAATTTTTTGAAATCTATTTATCAATTATCTATCTAATTTGAACAACAAATCAGGTTATAAATCAGACAATTCTAGGTAAAAATAATTAAAATAAATTAGTTAACATTCATACTATTTGTAAGACAGAAATTATAATGCTTGTTAAATTGAAATTACTTTTTGGAGATCATCAACATAATAAAATGATGTAATTTTAGTTTATGAAACGAAAACAATGATTTTAATACTAAATTAGTTGCAGGGACAAAATATTGTTATAATTAGATTTTGTCTAAGAATATTGCAATCTTAAACTTAATTCAAGTTGTGAAAGGACTAATCTAGTTTGAAAAATTTTAGAATTTTAAAGCAACAAAATGCCAAGTATGTCTTGATGACAGAAGATAAAAGTGGATAGAAGTTAAATTATTTCATCAAATTACTTGATATCATTCTAGAATTACATTTTTATTTACATAATAATTTAATTATTATCAATCATTATTCAAAATGAAAAGGTATGATTTATCTAATTAATTTACGATTACAATGAAGTTTCTGGGAGAAGATTCATACAATCTTATTTTTAAGGTAATAAGTCAATTGAATTAGTATATTCTCGAATTTATTTTAGTAATTCTCATCAAACATATCAAATTCTAATATATAATGTCTTTGTATGAAAATAATATTAATAATAATTTCAACTAAAGTCAATAGAATTTGGAAATAATATAGGAATAATAATTTATTTTTCGTTGACCAGTGTATGAGTATAATTATAAACAAAGAAATCACCTTTTTGAGGATAACTAAAATAATTGAATTACATCTAATGATTATTGATGCAATAAGTTTGTAATGATGACTATTGAGAGTATGGATCCTAGGTATTTATATAATTACTGTGTAAAATTAGAGAGCATCATTTTTTGTTTTTAGATGGGTAAAATAAATAATTAACAAAGACAATAAATATTTGAGTACCCAATCCATATAGAAATTTTTATATAAGAAGAAATTTAGAATTCGCCCAACTCATAATGCTAATTTTAAAGTAAATTCCTTCACTTTATTTCTATCAGTATAAATGCCGATATTGTTGAGCTTTTCTCTAAAAATATATACATTACTTTGAAACCATTAGAGTTATTTGAATGTTTTTCATAAAGTTCTAGAATTTAATCAAGCTATCTACTTACTTAGAAAATTTGGATTCTGATAGTTTTTTATAAATAGATTAAAACTTTTTTTGTCATCTATTTAAAACTAATATTTTTATAATTACAATTTTTTACTTTACAAAAAGCTAATCCATACTTTCTTTGAGTATTTAAACCTTCAATCCCTATTGACTAAAGTCCACACACCAAGCTCGAAAATAACACCATTAATTTGATTTATACCTCCTCACCTAAAGAGCTTGCCCCAGTTATAATTGTCCCCAAGATCTTTCATAAATGCCATCAAACCTTGATAGTTCTGGCAAACGAAGAGAATTGACTTAAGTCCAATCAGCGTAGTATTTTTTACCGTTATGATACGCTTGCAGTTTAAGTTCAGATATTTCACAGTCAGTTTTTCAAATTGTAACTAATTTTAATATTCAGAAATTTTTAATATAAAGAATGTTAATAAACAAACAATTACCTATCAAATTAAAATTACCCTTTTTTAAGTTTTAGATCTTTTATTGTTTATATAATAGAATTTACTCATTAATTTTCTGAGCCAATTCTGAGTATGCTAGTATAGTATATATTATCAGTTGAGTAGTCATTTAGATAAGGATCTTTATATGTCACATAGCCAGGCCCTTGAAAACACTCAAACTATGAGAACCACTTGATTTAGGTATTTATAAAGTTGCAACATTAATCCATTATTATATTGGAATTCTGAATTTGATTCTCTGTTTCTTTAAATCAATAATTATTTGATTAAAGAGTTAGTAGTCATGCGATTATTAACAAAAAAATTAATTCAAAATTCTCAAAAGACGGAAAGGATCTTTTCAGTTAATCCAATTCAAACGATCATGGGGAAGGAGTTAAAGGAAACTAAGCTGCTTATACAATCTTAGCCGTGAGAAATATATTAAAAAATCTCTATATAAAAATATCTCATTGCTTAATATGAAATCAACATGATGTAATAATGATTACTCGCCTATTGCAATCATTTAATCAAACAAGATTTTATTTGATTGTTAAAATTATTTCTGATTCATTATTAGCGATCTGAGCAGGATCTGGTTTGCTGATGAGGGAAATTTCTAACAGCTATTGAAAGTATAAGTTTCCCTAGCTTTATGAGAAAATTGGATTGATTACTAGTATTTTATTCAACCACAAAATACTCAAAAAGAGGAGAAAAAAAAAAGATAACACTTCACCATCCTACTCTGCAACATTGCCTAATTCAAATTTTCCAGTATATTGTAAGGTATTTAATTTTCCCTCCTATCTTTTCATTTAACTGCCTTCCTGTTTGGTAGGTTAATACTCTCCAAATATCTTTGCAACATCTAGAACAAATTATAAAAGCAAATAATCATATGCTCGTTAGTGATGACTTACTTCTCCTAATGTCATTAATAGTTACAACCTGGCTGGGGTGAAGATGTTATAGAACAAGTTTGGATTAGAAGAGGAAAATTAAAATTAGTGGGAAGATAGAGTAGAGTCGACACTTTTCAAATATATCGCAGCTGAACTAAACGGATGGTACTTCACTATGCATCACTGATAATATTAATTTTAAAGACCCAAAAGTACAATGTAGATTGAATCAGGGGACTAGCTCAAAATACTTAAAGAAGAATTTACAAAGAGAAAAGATATTTAAATAAAGGCAAACATTTTGAATTTTACTTTTTCATAAAAAATATATAATCAATCATCGAAATCAACTGAAATATATGATAACATAAAGGCTTTAATAAATAAAAAATCTAAGAAATTAATAATCAGGAAATGGCAAACTGGAAGAATTATCTTTATTCATGGTGTTTTCTCTAGGGAATCCCTGGTGCTTTTCAGTAATTCTGAATTAATTATAGATACATCCATTCATCGAAATGGAATGACAATCATATTATGGTTTATATACAGAGATAATTTATTGACCAGCTTAATGAGGCCTGCGAGATTGGACTAGAGTCCTCTCTCTTTATTTAGGTAAATTAAAGGGTCAATTTAAAGAAACCCTTTGGAAAAGGTACTGAGTTTAAACCAACACTTAAAATACATAGGAGGGTATACTAAGAAAATCTGAATGCCAACTCTTTCACCAAAAGAATTGATTATCCTCAATTCAATTAAGTACTTCTTTCTTCTACACTTATTCCAAAAGTGGATGAAATCACTTTTTTAGATAACATGCTTTTAATTAGAACAGGAAGAAACTTCTATAGAAGTTTTTAACCTTTAGGGAGAGCCAACTAATTGAAAAAGATGGAAGGCCTCACTAAACTAACTGATGATATTTTTGACAAAAAATAGGAAGAAAAAATAAGAGAAAACTAATTTCTTTTGTGTTAAAGAATTCCTTCTCTAAAAGTGAGAATAAAGATTTCTAGTAATTCTGAGTACTCTTATTTTTGTAAACCATTTTAAACTTATCTTGAATTTCAAAAATGAACCTAACGACCCCTATATTTTTGAAAGCTCTGAATATCAATAATCGCTAAACATTCAACAGAACGAACTATCAGTATAGAGGTTATGCTGAATGATACTCAAAAAGTATATATTTAAAGACTAACTGTGACTTCTTGCTATGGTAAATTGCATTTGATAATAATGATTAATCTAAGTTAGCCTGGCTCTTTCTCCCAAATTAAATATTGTCATTAATTCGGTTTTTCTCTTCTGAACCTTCACTTTAACTGAATGATGAAGCTATTTATTACTTATAAGATAAAAGTTTTGATTATGAGGATATTCCATGAAAATTTATTTTGCTATTTTTATAAAATTTGCCATTTATCATTGTGAATAATTTTTGGGATTTTCAAAGTTCACATTTGATGTACTGGATTTTTATGAATGCTTCTTTTAATCTGAAGGATTGTCTCCTTATTGGCAGAGCATAACTGAGTTTAGAGATGTTTTCGCCATTCCCTTATAATTTAGAGTTACAAAAATAATGTTAGGAAATTTCCACATCCTTAGACTATAACATATTATTCCAGTCCTCTATCGAATATTATTGAAGATCTCAAATCCATTCTTTCATCAAGGTTTTGGGAGCCTAGCCTGCTGAGTCATCAGATATTTCTCTAGGTTCTTGATGTCTCTAATTCAGCCTCTACTACACTTTTCTTCTTGATTTTATAGGATGTCCCTCTTGTTATTTTATCCAAAACTCTTATTGGCTTTCAACTTCCTCTTTTATTTGAGATATACATCGACCACTCTTAAGTTACTACTTAATTGAATCCTTCTCCACATCATTATAATAAGCTTCAAGTATTTCCATATGTTTAATGCATTCATAATGAAGTATTTTCATATCAGCTATAATCAGGTTTTATATTTGTTAAGTCTAAATGGCCTATGAATAAGGACAGCAGATTATCATCTATTGTGATCATTTTATGATTGTTCCAATCTATACTCTAATTAGGAAGTCATGTGCAAATAATGGAATATTTTCACTTTTGCTTAATATTCACTTATATTAAGCATTCTCAAATTTGAGTAACTTAGGAAAGACAGGAGGTTATCTAATATACTCTTGTTAATTCAGTGTATTTATTCAGTGCAAATAATTCATATTTGAAACGATAATGAGCAGTCATTAGCGATAGAGGATAATGTCAAAAGGAAGTTGATGTTAAGAATAATATTTAAAATTATCAGCATTTATTGTATTTTACAATATCACCGTGAAGCTTATACAGTTTCAATTGATACTTAATTAAATTATTGTTTAAGGCACATAGACTCATTATCTTTTAAGTTACGGAAGTAAAATAAACAATTATATAATCAATATCAAATTAGTTCAAATTATTCTTTGTGTAGGGGGCTAAATAAAATTCACTTTAATTAAGTTAAACTCCTATTTGCCTAAACAAGCGCAAACCTAGTCATCTAATACTAAAAAGTGTTTTCTTGTTAGGCTTAACTTTCAGAACATGACAAAAAGTAAAAGCAGATCCCAATTTCATGAATTCGTGGGAATTATCATATTGTTAATATTAAGTTATGCCCCTTAACTTGTATCAGTCAACCTTAACTGGCCTTATCCTTCAAAAATATTGTCCAAAGTGGCTCACTGTTTGCTCTCTCTTAAGTAATGTATAATAATTTAACACACTAAGTAGTTGTCCAAATACTTTTTCATGAAGATTTCTTGAACATTAATGTTCTCATTATTTAGTAATTTCATGCTGTTTAGTATAAATTCTCTTTCGATATTTAAATTAAAATTAAATTGAAATATCATGACCAGATGATAATGTGATTTTAAGATTTAAATGATGAAAACACGAATAAGAATAATAATGGAATATTTAAAGAATTATGGAGGTGATAAATCCAAATGTTGTTCAAGAAAATATTTTGAGGAAATAATTAAGGAAAGAAGATACAATTAGAGGATGATGGGTAATAGGCTAAATATAAATAATTGTCAATCCAAAGTTGGAGGTCACGAAATGGGGTTAGTTTTGTTAAAAAATTCAATTTATTCTAAGAAATGATCTGAATACTCAAACAGATTTCATCAGTGTTCTAATAATGAGGAACTCTTAAGAGCCATAGAGGGAACCTTAAGATTCATAGTGATAATAAACAAGTGAAATAAATTCACTTGTATGAAATCAGGGATATTTAATCAAAGTGACTAATGGAAGGTATAATAATATACTTAATAATTAGTTAGAATTGATCTTTACTTCATCTATGGATGAATATGTTCAAATTGGAGATTCTTTGCCGATATTTAGGAGAAATATGAAGAGGTGTGGTATTAGGAAGTAACTGAAAGAAATAAGTTGATCTTGAAAGGCAAACTGGACAAGTAGTGAGATGAGGGGATTGAAACATCTTTAGCGTAGTTAAACATATTGAAGAATAATAACTATAAACTATTGTAAAATATAAAGGATGCTTTTGAGTAAACGAAATGGATGGCCAAACGAAAGAGATTTTAGACATATACTATTTTCCAAAAATTATGGTCTTAATTTTAACTTCTAAAGTTAAATTTTATGATAATAAAATTTTTGGCATTTAAAATCCAATTTACATGAACTTTTTGTTTTATGCAATAGCTTTCTTTTGCAATTTTACAGAGATAAATTCATGATAGAAAAAGCTTAATAATGCAGCTAAAATGGCAACAAAATCAGAATTATTGTTTTCTAGTCTTAAAGTATTTTATAATCACGCTAGGAAGTCTATGAGAGATTTCATTTATTTCTTGGACACACCAGAGAGAAGCAATATGTAAAAGAATTTGCAATTCTAAACATCCATAATCTGTATGCAGACATCTATTTTAGAGATTAAGCAGAATTGCTTATTCGAACTTCTTGGTGGTGCTAAAAAGAGATGTTAAATTATCAGTACAGAGAATTAACAACTTTGAAAGAGCTGGAGAAAAGAAAGGGTTACATTTCCTTTGTTATTTTGCTCTAGATTCGATACCTTGTAAAGTGATAGGAATTAAGCTTTTAGGTTATCAAGAAGGCTATGATGTATTTGATGCATGGATGATTATAGGTTTGCTGTTTATCTCATTGAAGTTTTTTGGTGTGATCAGCTAATGGGAGAGAAATTTGTCCAGAAAACAGACGATAAATATAAACCTATTGTTGATAGTTAAAGATATTTGCTCTGAATAAAATGAATTAATAACAACTAAAATATTAGAGGATCATCTGTTTAAATTAATTTTTAATTTTTTCTTAGCCTCTTATCCTATTTCTAGATGTATAGAATTATCAAATCAAAATGACTGTTCTAAATTCAGGTTGTACTTTGGTAAGCAAATCGCTCAGCTTTGACTCAATTCAATTGCTTAATTAGCTTCTAACTACTATCGATAGAATACAAAAATAAATCGATCATATGTTCGCCAATTACCTAAAGCGAGAATTGCAAAGATTAAATTCTTACAATTAAGTTTAATAAAATCTTTGGTGCGCTGGTTTTAGTTAAGCTCTAAATTAACAACTTTAAAATTTTCACACTTCAGTCATGCATAAAATCAATTTTCTCTTTTTGGAACTGCATTACACAATTACTCACTCAATTCACTCACAATTGAATTATAAATTCTAATTATCAAATCAAATAAATTTAGACCATGCTAATGTGATTACAAAAAGAAGTATTGTACCACAGCATCTGATACACTTACCAATAAATTGTGGGTCTAATGCTAGAGAATAAGTGCTTTTGCCAAACCAATTTGCTTCCAATATTGTTGAGTCAACGTAATTGCTCTTGAACTTAGGAAGGCCCAATTAATTATATTTTTTGATATCCCTTAGCTTACGGCCAACTAACCCAACAACTTGCAGGCAATTATATGAGAAGCATTTCACAGTTAAAGTAGCGTAAAGTATGTAAAAATGTGATAATAGTAATATTGCCATAATTCTGAAGAAAAAAAATCTCTAAAAAAAAAAGTCTAATTATTTAAGAAAAATTGTTTTATTGTAAAGGAAGATATTTAATGTCGAAATAGGATTCTGAAATAACATGTATTGACGAATTAGATAATTAATAGGAATTTAACTAAATTCAAGTCATTATAAATTCATTTTATTATAATTAATAGTATGAAATTTTCTATTATTTGATAATCATTTTAACCTATTAAATTTAAAATTGATTTTCTAAGGATTTTGATCTAATTATCTATCTCTAAAGATTCCAATCCGATTGCCTATTTTAACTATCGTATATATTTTGAACCACTAAAATGATATTACTTAAATCAATCTATATCCAAAATTTCATTATACAATTATATAGTTAATATTTGCATTTAACTCGAATTCATCTTTCCCCTCTTGTTTATCTAAAATTTTTAGCATCATAGCTTTTCCCTATACAATATTTACTAATAAGGGATTTAAGATAAATCCCTGAAATTATGTCTTATAATTCCATCCACCCCTCAATTTGCAAATATCTCATCTACAACATTTTTTCAAATTTTACTATCCTAAGTTTTTTTAAGAATGATAAACCGTATTATTCATCAATCACCCTCTCCAATCTTTAACCTCCTTTACCTAATCATATTCTCCACCCACAACTAAAAAGATAGCTAATAAATGGTATACTACATCTTTTTTCCACAATCCAAAATGCATCAAAACCAGCTAAAGAAGGCATAGTATAGACGCAAAGAATATTTAGAGGAACTAATGCGGAAGTTTGAAATCGAATAAGAGAAGGATATGAGATGTCTAGAACAAAATCTAAATCTCTTGGCTTTATGTTCTTCCTCACATTGAACCTATAGCTTCTAAATAGCCTTCTCTCGTCTTCTCATATTTTTCTAATGCTATTGAGTCGTTGCTTTAAAAAGTCTCTCTGTATACTTTCATATTGGTTTGAGATAAAGTGTCAGATAGTTCACATAAGTCTCTCCTTTTAAAGACCAATGAAATGTAATAAGGTCATTCCTCAGCCTCCTATATCTCTTCTGCTCATCTGTAACTCTTTCTTCTTTGAGTATTTCTTTTCCTTTGATTTGACTTCTGCCTCACATTTCTTATTTGATGACTACTCTTAATAATGGATTATCAGTTTGTTGAATTAATGTTGACCTTTAACTCAGTCCAAACCTATACTGATAATCTCTTGCTCATCTCCTCCTTTTCTGCGAGTTGTTTGAAATATTCCTAAGTTAATTCCTTATCTATTCATATAAGATGGAGGGTGTTCATGTCATCTATCGGAGAGGGACTTGTCCTATTAGACACCTAGTTATTGATCATGATTTGGTGACGAATCGAAAAACAATTTCATCTATTTATTATCGAGGCAATAAGTTAATATCCTCATGTAGAGGAATTGTTCCATGCATTTTAGAGATCCCCAATGAATAATATTTTAAGTTGAGATCATTCATGTTCCCTCCTTCCATAAGCCTCATGATAAGATTCTGTATGGCAAAAGTGCCTTCTTATTTCTCTTTAGGGGGCGATGTTGAATGTATAGAACACTATTGGTGGTCGACTATGTGTTTGCCTGAATGTATCTGTTCTGGTCATTTCGAATTTCCATAAAAAATTAGTTATTCTCTATTTTTTATGTTAATATATAAGGAAATTCTATAGTTTATCTAATCTAGCTCTTATAATTGAGGAATTACGTAATGAAGATGTGGAGAATTTTTAGAAAGAGTCTTTAAGTTGGAAACACTCACGTATAATAAATTATTGTAATTATCAAAGATTTATTATATACTAATAAATGATTTTACACAGAAAAGATAATTAAGGAAATGATCGAGGTGAGAAAAAGTTGATTTCATACTGGCTCCAAGGCGTTTCTAATTTTATTTAAGGAGAAAACTTGTATTACAAAAATTTTAAATAATCTTCCTAATAGTAAATATCTCTAAGATTATTTTAATAGAATAAAATCTTAGAGATCAATTTAACCAGAAATACGAAATTCATCTTTACTTGTAATAGGATTTGAAAGATCCTTGCACTATGACACACACTAGAAACTGCGAGAGGAGCAGAGAGCTAGTCTATAGACATGTAAAATAGGTAATTCTGTATATATAATTATTGATATATTTTAAAATTGCATTAAAATTTTCAGCAATGAACTTAATCTTTTATGGATATGATGATAATATAGGAAAAGGAAGTAGTTAATCTGTTACTGACAAGCTTTTAACTAATAGAGTGTTGCAATTTCTGCATTCTTATTATATAGCTTTTAGTTAAAGATCCTTCTTTGTGCTTGAGTTCTGTTTTTGGAATAAATTAAAAAGAAAAATAAAAGGAGACATTTCAATGAGCTAAATACTTAATTTACTTAAGTTTTAATGGCATTATTATGTGTGCATATCGGTGGATCAGATATTTTGAAGGAAGCTTAAACTTGATCGATTGATTAAATGGATATTGAGACAACATCAAGAGTAAATATCAGATGTAGCCAGTTCGAGTAAGAAAACTTTTATGTCTTATCAAATGATTAGTGAAGATTTGTGAAAACTTAAATTATTGATGCTGATAATTCATCTTTATAAAATGAACATTTTTAGCAAAGTAAGATCTAATTTAATTCTAATTCAACAACTTAATTTAAGAGAAATAAATTTCACTCAAAATATAAGCTAACTCAATACTATAAATTTTTAGACCTCATAAGATAAATAAATTCTGGGGGAGAATAATCATGAACAAGTACCGAGGGAGATGAAGAAGAGGAAAATCATGTTATGTGTAATTAATTTGGACTTTTTTAAAGATATTTGGGTTCAAAGTTGATAATTAGTAATTATAAAGTTGTTGAATAAGTTCAAAATTACCTAGATTGAAAAAATAAGAAGAATATCATAAATAATTATTTCAATTCTTTGGTAAGATGATATTATTATATCGCCTGATTTTACATATGTGTGCATAGAAAAATATGAGCTTTAGATTGAGAGCAAAACTGTAGCGCACAGCTACTTTAAGGTAATCTATTAGAGATGGAGATCAAAAGTCAAAGGGAATAATGAACTAGTTGTAAGCCTTAATAGAGTATGATTGTGTTTTCTATGACATCTACAATGAAATGAGAATTAAGGAGGGAATGAAGTAGGTTTTAGGAAACAATATTTCAAAATTTAATAAGACCTTAAGATCAATTGTTGAATAAATATATGAAATTAGGTGGAATGATTATATTCTGCCAAAAATGACTGCCAATATTAACAATTAGCCTGATGCTTAGCAATTACTTCTGGATTTGTAACAATGGTACAAGACTTTTTTGTAATAATATCAAATCCTATTATTACTAACAAACACTTAATTCAGACAGCATGAGAATTAAATGTCAAATTTATATTTATTTTACGAAATATCTCATTATATAAATTCTATGTCCAATAAAGATACAGTTCAAAGAAACACGAAAAATCCTTTATGATAGTACTTAGTATTCAATCTCAACATTGATGATGACAATAAAATATATTTCAACTTCCCAATACCTAAGGAAATTATTGATGTAGGAGATGATATGTGTGACCTTGTGCTAAAATGCTACCTAAACAAAATCAAACAATGGAAGATTTAATGTTTGAGAGTTTTGTAGCCTGATGTAAGGATAAAGGAGAAAAATAAAAACACATTTTATTAAGTGATTTAGAAAGACATTATAATCTAAATAATTGATTTCAAAATTTAAAATTATCACAAAGTGAATCCATAATATTAAGATTGAATAACCTCAATATGTTAAATTCCTGAATAATTTAATTTAAATCAATTACTTTGTTCAGAAATAATATTAAACAGTTCATATTTTTAATCTAATAATAATATTTTATTTCATAAAATTCCTAAAATACCTCTTCTAAAACAATCGAAAAGATACTGTAAAAATTATTTCCTTTAAGTTTGGATTTACAGCGTTTATTTTTTCAAATGACACCTAAAAGTCACATCAGCACAAGTGTTTAGAATCTAAGACTCCAATTGATTATAATATAATTCAATTATTCAAATAATATTAATCTTTACTTAATTTCTCTTAACAAAAAAATCAATAATCTCTTGAAAAATAATGTAAGAGGGACCAACCGTTTACTTTAATTGAAAATAAAATCTCATCAATAAGAAAGAATATGTATTGTGATCTTAATCATATCCAACTTAAGTATTTCATAATATTTCACTCCAAATTAATCCTTTCTCAACATTATAATTCATTTATTATTGATAGAGAATAAAAAGGTAGATAACTTGTTGTGGAAGCTGTTGCTATGGCGTATTAGATTCCCTCAAAATATGGAATAGCTAATTTGAAAGCCTTTTATCAAAGCAAATTCAAGCCTCAACTATAAGTTAGAATTTTTTAATAAACTTGCTTGGCCATTACCTATTTAGAAAAGCGTTCGCTAATATAAATAATACCATAAAGGTTAATCTGGCACTTAAAATTTAGTTAGCCAATTCGGAATAATAAATAATCGTCCTTTTGAGCATATATAACCTCTCAATATACTTATAACTCCTAAAATGAGTTGATGTAGAAGCCTAAAAAATTCTCTCAAAGACTGCAATCGGCCAAATGCAGGCAAATAACTTAGGGTTAAACCTTCAAGGATATTTTGGTAGCTAGAATGGTTTCAAGGACTGGAATTGATTTGATTAATAGCAATCTGGACTATTTTTTGATGTGTTACAGAAATAAAACTTCAATAATCTTCTAGTAGAGATCAAAATCTCTTCCTATTTCCACAAACTAAAAACAGCAATTTTTAAATTTTGAAGTTAGAATGCATTTTCGTTCTCCTTGATTGATCAATTTTTGTTGTGATAAATGTGATTTTCTTACATGTTGTTTTATGTTTTTGTAAGATAGGCTTTTAGAATTCCTAAATTTCCTAAAAGGGATGCTCCTTTGTTCAGCATTAAGAATTTATATATCTCAAAATACGTAAATGAGATCAAGGTGGTCAATTTAATGTAGTTCCCTATAAAAAATAATATTTCTCTAAAACTATTTATATGAAGAAGGATTTTACTTAAGTGAGTTCAAGAACTAGACCATAGTCGGTTAGTTTTAATACTGCTAAACGAAAAAACTTCTACTTTGTTAATGATTTATTGCTAATTTTACTTAATAAATTTAGAGTTTAGATTTTCATTCAATTACTTCTCACATTTTTTAGATATCAATATTCTTCATTTTAATATATTCAAGGAAGATTCACTAAAAAGGCAGACCATTTAATTATAATAAAAAATAAGAAAAATTAGATAAGTCAAGAGTTGAATATTCTATCCCATGTTTTTTTATTCCATAATCAAAGAAAATCAAAGGAATATAGATCAAAACCTAATATTATTTCCAATAAAAAAAAAAAGGCATTTATTTGAATATCAAGATTTATATCAAATTATAAATTAGCATTGTAAAAAATAGGACTTAAATTAAATTAAGCACTACAATTTTTGAGATATTCACTAAATTTTCAGTCATACAAATCCTTTTAATACACCAAATTGAATTATTAAACTGCTGAAATTAAGGAAAACAAACATTTAAATAATATTAGCTTTCACTTAAATAAGGCCTTTATATGATTAGATATCCTAAAGACACATAATAAAATTTATACCCTTTTGGTTGCCAAATTTCAATTCAGATTAGCATATTTTAGATCATTCTTTACACCTAGGATTTTCTTCAATAAATAAGACAGTCTAATAAGAATTCTGTTATTGTTATTATTATATATGATTTCTAAAACAATAATTGAAACTTAAAATTAACATGATAAGATTTTCTCCAATTTCAATTGTTATTACTTTATTATTAATAGGAGAAAATACAAACAAAAAAGTTAGTCAAATGCATAGAATAACATAATTCAATAACAAAATAATTTCTTCTTAATGAATAAATGCTTGATCATTAAAGTATTTTTCTGATAAATGTAATAATTCGAATATTTGAAAGGAGGAAGATAGAGACCTTAAATGATCTAACATGATGGAAGATGGCTTTTCATAAATAAACTTGAGATATTGTGGAAGGATTAATATAGATTAACAATATAATAATCTTATGTTGAATAATATTTCACTATGGATGGCCTCCTGGTAATTCAAGGTCCATACTAGTAATTTTCCTCTTCTTGAGGTGAATATATAATATCCCAATTAATATAGTTAATTAAATTAGAGGTTTAAACTATTTTTTAGCATTCTCAAAGACTCTTTTCAGTTCTCAAAATTAAATTCCTTTGTTTTCAAATAATATAATGACGAATTCAAAACGCCTTTAATTCTCTTGTCGATTTTAAGTAAAAACCCTATGTTACCATCAAATTCATATTTATTCTGCTGCCTCTTTTGGCTTGATCTTCTTTACCCTTTTTAAATCCAATCTTTCAGAATTTATATTATATTAGTAGAAGTAGCTTAAAATTAAGTTTAATTCTAGATGTTAATCATTATTACATATTGGCAGATTAATTGTTAATTTAATCTTTAATATTTCTTAGAATTGACTGTAAAATGTATCATCAATTACAGTAAATCAAATTATATTAATTATCAATATTGTTAGCCAAATTCCATCAATATAACTACCTTAAAGTATTAATTTTCTGAGGGCAGATCATTCTGAAATTTCCTTTAATAGTAATTAATATAGTTTTCAAAAAATTGTTTTAAACCTTTGGAAATCAAATATTTCATAATTCATTCGCCAATTTCATCTATTATTTAATATTTTCATTAAATTAATAATTAATGACCTAGTTTGATTAACATTCAATTAAAAATGATATCAAATTTCAATTTACCATTTTTTTTATATGTTTTCGTTCCCTAAAGGTACAGCATCTCTATAAATCAAATTATGAATTGTAATTTCAAAGAAAATATGGGGTTTCATAACATCAAGATATTCAGAATCAATTTTTCATCATCACTTAATACTTATGCTTTCTCCTATTTTACCTGGTATATGTAAAACTTATTTTGAATATAACAACTTTCATATATTAAATTATTGATAAAAAAGTCAAAGTTAACTGATGGGTATCAAGTTTCTAAATAGATTAAAATTAAGCAACGATGACATTTATGTTAAATTAATTTTGAATTCATAATATGTTCATAATAGCTATTTTTAAATATCAAAAATGATATGTATGATAATATTGTAATATTTCTCCAAAATTCCATTACCTCAATGATTTCTATGCTATTAGAAAAATTAATTTTGAATATCATTTCATAAAATTGTACCAATCAATCAGCCTAGGAGATGATTGGAATTGAATGAAAGTTTGTTATTTTTTTTTCACAAAAATTAATAATTATTGAGGATTACCTGATCATTATTGAATTTTGTGGTTTTAATATTTTTAAATTTAAAAACAATATAAATTTGAAATAATTTAAGATAATTTCAATATCTTTACCATAAATCAAATTTTATGAAAAAACTTTGGAGTATTACATCAATAGTCCAGGAAGAACAAAAGAATGAAACTTAAATTTGCTGATTTTATTAATATTTTTTTTTGTTAATCAATTAGTTGATTTTAAATAACAATATATTGAATTTCATGAAAATTATTTAAATCATGAATATACTTAGAGAGTTCTATTTTAATTTAAAATTGCATAATAAATAAGAGAAACAAACATTATTACAAAGTTTTATTAAACCAAACACAATAAGTTATAATACTAGGTTTGCTATATATTATATTTTTTTATACATTCATATAAATAACACTTCAAATATCTCACATTCTTCTATGTTTGGAGTTGATTACCCAAATAAATGTGTATTTTTAGCAACATGTTAATCTTCACACCAATAAGAATGTCCAAAGGTTGATGATCCACTTTAAAAATCTGATCCGATGTACAAATCATGGCCAGCACCAAATATAGGTCCATATGATTAGTTGCAGTGAATGGCATATGCTTATTGGTCTCTCTTTACAGGATATATTTCATCATGAGTATAAGAAAACAAGAAAGATGACAGTGTGTCGTCTTAAACATAAGAATTTAAATTATAATTTCATTTACAAGGTGTATACCCGCCAATAATATATCTACTTTTAGATTAAATATCATTAACAAATTTGATTTGCCTTTTACTTTGCTCCTAAAGTTAAACCCACTCAATCCATCCCTATTACTTAAAAATATTGGTTTAAGACAACATATTCTTTTATTCTATGTTGATTCAATTTTGTTAATTATTTTTAACTTATAATAGTCAGACAATATTTGCTCTTCAAAATATAGAAGTTAAGAAAGATCCATAAGTTCTGATTTGCAATGATCTATCGTTTTAAATTATTCATTGAACTTTAAAGATTATATACATTATTCCTCATTTAAATTCTTCGTCTCTCGTTTTATTCCATTTAATATATTAAGCAAAACTATATTCAATTCTTTACAATTATTTTTATTAAGATCTAATATGTATTAATGGAGACCCCTTTCATTCTACTCAATTTTTTAATTATTGATTGAATCTCCAATTTATTCAATGTTTCCTATTAATTATTTAAATTAATCTAAATTAATGATCTTATTATTGATATTTAGCAATTCATTCCTAAATGAATTAAATTTTATTGACTCGTATCTAAGCGACCATATTTAGGCTCCTAAGCACACTCTTAACAAATTAATTCTGTCTAGTTTTATCCTAATTTGATGTAAAATAGAAATTGATCTTCGTGTTTAAAGAAGGGGATTTTTTTCATTTTCTATTACTTTCCGTTTCTCAAATTATTAATTTCTTCAAGAAATCCTCATCATTAAAACCTGATTATAGTGTAAAATTTTTATATTATTTTTTTTTAATTGATCTTAGAACAACATTCTTAATTTATGAAATTTTATAAAATATTATCAAATATGTAATTACTTGGCAGTAATAAAAAATACTACAAATATTGTGTGAGGTTTTGAGAATTTAAAAACAACTTATTCAGGCTATATTAGAAAAAAACATGTTAGTTTAGAGGTATGTTAAAGATGAGATTTTTAATTATTAAATTTTCAATGTAATAGACGAAAAAATGGAGATACATATACCTAATCTGATCACAAAAATCAGTAGATGATCTGAGTTTGCATAGATAGTAAATGCCCGTATTAAGGCCTAATTGTAATATTTTCTTATCTGACATGGCTAAAATCTCAAAAAATTAGAACCTCATCTAGAGGCTTTTCTCTTCTTCTCGAACTGTAAATTTTTGAGTAAATGAATTTTTTAATTATTAGGAATCTCTTAAACATAAATATGTATATTAGTGAGGAGTAGTAAGCCATTTAGCTTCTAAGAGAAAGCAGTCTAATTTTATTTTGTTAAATAAAAGAAATTGGACACCTATTTAAATTAGAACTCACTTATGACCAATATTCATTCAAGACTTATAGATTCTTTAGTAATTATTGATTGTCCTAATTATGAAATTGAATTCTATTTCCTATAATTATAATGAAATATTCAATCACATGGTTCTATTATGCTTGCGAAGTTCCTATTCCTTTTTGTTCATTTAGATGACTTTTTGTATTGATGGAAAATGCAGAGACTTGTTTTTAATATACATATCCTCCATAATTAAGAAACTTTATTGTACATGAATTTTCAAGATGAAAACTAATGGAAATGTGAAATGGTTATCAGATCCTATATGAAAGAAGCCAGATGAAAATTTTAAATAAAAACAAAATGTGAATATTTATCAAAAAATGTTAATGTTAACAAAATCAAGAAATATTTCGAAAAGATTCTTTGAAGATGTATAATACAACCACTAGTGATTGAAGCAATAAATAGAAGTACCAAAAATTGAAAATAATTCAAAAGAGTTATGGTAATTGATTTGTAATTTGAGAATAGCAAAATAAGTCAAACTATATCACATCATATCATCTACTAAATGTATATGACTATGGAAATTAGAAACGACGAGAATACAAAAAAAATCTATATATGTCAAGGTATTTCGATAAATCTGTATTTATATAGATGGGTGATGTGCAGAAATATAATATAAAAACTTTATAATCAATGTATAGATATTTAATGAATGAAGAATCACCTGAAGAACTATATATTATTGCTGCAAATTATTGAAGAAATGAGGTTGAGTGGAAGTGGAAAAGATTGTTCATGATTACTTATTCAAGAGCAAATTTAAGAGAAATTTTGTTTAATATCTCAAACTGCATTTAAGAAGTGCAAGACAATTAAGTTCAAAAAAATAAATCTTAAATAGTTTACTATACCCTGTTTTTTATTCTGAATGCATACTTTTGTCATTTTTATAAGTCTAGAACGAATGTAATTTTTAATATTACTCCTTAATAGCACATATCACCAGGCTATTTTGGTATTTCCTCTACTTGCATTTTATTTTAATGATTGGATAAAATATTATTTTATGATCTTAAATTTTAATTTAAATAACAAAGATCCAAAATTTTAGGTATAGTCTCTTAAAATGATAGTTTTTTAAATATATAATAACAGCTTTATCTTCTCATCTCCAAATATTTGTTCATCAGTTTAATTATAAGTTACAATTTGTGCAAATCAGCGTTATCAAAATATTCTAAAAACAAAATTTATTTCCTCTTCCCAATTATCCAAGTGATTAATTGTAATAAAGTTGTTTTCTATTCCTAATTATTTGGTATATAGATTCATCTGTTTATGATTTAAATCTTTTGCTATCTTAACAATCATTAGTAAATTACCTTCATTTTTAGAGAATTAGATTTTTTTTGAATATATAAAATCTTCTTTCATTCACCATCACAGATTACACAATTTTCCTGGACTAATTTGCCCTATTATAATAATATATTGATTAACATATACCAAGTGGATTTAACTAGTTTCACAGCTAATCATCATATCAAGTTCCATTTTGCAATTAAATTAACTTTTTTAGAATCTTATATTTGATGGTAAAGTATTTAATTATAAAATCAAACACATTTGGATTTAAGTCTATATCATAATCTTTAGATTTACTTTATATTGAATATTTTAGTGTCTAAATACTTATTGGTATGAAATTAAGAAAATATTGAGGAATATCTATTCAATCTAATTTGATTTATTTTAAAGGAGATTATGTTTTACAAAGTGAAATTAATTTGAGAAAAAAATGATTCTCTATTTAATCAGATATTTACAATTAACAAAATTTTAAGAACCCTGAGAAATAACAGTTTATTTCTTCTACATTTGATTCATCAAATAATTTTTAACAAGTAGGCATTATAATTTAAGTCAGCTTTATCAAAGAAATATTTACATCAATTTGAGTTTAGTTGTACTGTTTTATAAGAAAAATATTAATAAGAACAATTAAATTCTACTCTGTTAAGAAGAAGAAGAAGAACATAAATTATTTAAATCTCATTATTTTTAAATTAATTACAGTGATTTATTATACTTTTCTGTTTTAGCTTTTGATTCCAATATTAATAAAAATTAAGAATTAATAATAAAATTAGAAAGATTAAAAATGCCTTATATTTAGAAAACTACAATCATATGAGTTATCTATCTACGAAATTCAAATGAAAAGTGGAGAAGTATTTAAGCTTTTTTAAACCAAATTGAACTAAAGTTGATATTTTCACAGACACTCAATATAAAATTTTCAACAAAAGATGGAAAAATGAAATTTAATTTCTATAAATCAACTTCAGGATCAATATAAAGTTATGGCGATATTTGGTAAAGAATTAAGATACTTATAAAGATATTAAGTAATTTACTGTTTTAATTTTGATAAGTTTGTTACGAATGTATTGATATCTAAATTTAAATTCAAAAGAAAATTAATAAAACTATTCCAAGATTTTCTGGACACATATTACAGGCTCTATTTTTAATCTCATTTATTAAAAATTTTGTATAAATCTCACTGTCCAATAACAATTTAATTACTTATATTATTTATAGGTCTGCATCCTTAAATTCCTATTAACCTAAGTTTGCTAATTGTATTTAATTTAACTTTTAATTTTGAAACCTTAATTATAACATTAAGAATACTTGGTTTGTCTCAAGCCTACTATACATTCATTACTACAAGAAGCTAAGGTAGTACTATTAGGTGAGTAGCTAATTTACTTTACTTCCCTCTTACTTTAGATTACTTAAATTAATTTTCCTGTTTTCACATCACAAAATCGAATGGAACGGTCATCGCTGCAAGACGCTAATGATTTTTCATCTGAAAAAAACAAAACTGAATTTACCTTACTATAATTACCATTTATTTTATAACCTCATCTATTTTTAAATTCCTCCACTTACAATTAAATAATTTGGCTTAATTCATATTGATTCCACTAATAATGACATTGTCAAATACTGTTCCGCTTAAGTCACATCGAACAAAAGTTGCTCCTCTAAGTGAAGTATTTCTTATTTTAATATTTTGAAAAGATTATTACTTTAAATCAACTTTAATTTAAACAAGTAAATGAAGAGAATTTGATCCGCACTATATGTACCTCTCATCAAAGGCAGTTAGATGAACTAATAATTTTAATAATTCTATGATCTTTTATCTTAGGATATTTTTGCGATAAGATCTTATTTAATTTCCTCTTATTTATCTAAAGAGTAATTTTGTTCACTAAATTCATGATCTTTAATTTTTTTGAGAACATCTGTTATTCTGTTAAGGTTATTCTATCCAACATAAAGCATCTATTCCTTGTCTGTACTGAAAAAATTTCTCCCTTCAATGTTTGCTACCCAACTTATCTTTGATTTTGGACTTAAGCAAGAAATTCTATACAGTCCTAAATTTTCTCCCTTTTGAATATTTTTATCAGAATAGGTAAAATTGATTCATAAGTAGATTTAGAAAAATCCAAAATCCCATACAAATCTTCATTCTCCACTTTTTCAGAATTCATTTTATTCTAAAAAAATAATAATATCTAATACCTAATATAAATGTTAGAAAATAAATCAGAAAAGGTTTCTTCCAAATTTTAGTTAGGAACAAAATCAAACTTTAATATCCAATTTGATTGCTTATAAATACAACCTTTTATTCTTCTTAGCAGTTTGCCAATTTAATACTTTATCAATTCCACTTAAGCATAATAAAATAAAATTTAGATTGTGAATAAGGAATATAAAGTATAATTAATTCTCAAAAATTTAAGTTATGTTTATTCAATATTTGCTTCACAAATTCATAAGTTTAAGTCATAAGAACCTTAATTATTGCTTGATTAGTTTAATTGAGGATTTTGATTTATTTGTGCAAAGAAGTGTTAGAAATAATAGAAATCCCTTGGTAATATTAGAGAAAATGTTTCTTCCTTTTCAGTCAGCAATTATGGCTCAACATGAGAAGCAAGATGCCTTAATAATAGAACGATTTATACTTCATAGTCATTTTTAACTTAAAATAGAGAAAAATAATAAATATCTAAAAGAACACATACTTTATCTGAATAAAATAGTAAAGCTCATCTAAATTGGAAAAATATTAAATAAAAAAATACTTCAAGTTTATCCAAATAATTATTAATATCCATTAGTACTCATAAGGCATCTTGAGTTTGTATGAATAAAATTTTTCATTAGAGATAATAGCTGCTTATCTAAAATATCCAAAACCTTAAATATATTTATTTCTTAGACATTCTAATGAATTTGGTCCAAAAGAGAAGAATTTTCTTTTCTAAAAGAGCATGCTATTGGTATTTTAGATGATAGAACAATTGGAGAGCTATTTATTATATAGCAGTTAGAACGTGTACAATATGTTTTTGAAATTTATTTAACATCAATGCTTAAGAATTAAGTTTAAGCTTTCATAAAGTATATGAGAAGAATCGGTATATCTTATAAATAAGTTCCCTTAAAATCTTTACAATCTTTGAAACAAACTACCAGCAATAATATCCAAGAGTATTGTAGGGCCACTTTTAAAAATAATGGATATTCACTGCTTTTCTCGATGAAACAATGTTTGGGCAGTCTTAAAGCAATTTTAACTGCTGGCAGATAGCTAATGCAAATACAAAATAGAGACAATTTTTCAAAGTTAATGAATGCATGAATCTTTTCGGATGCATAGGTGATAAACCATTCATTAGAATTAAATAATATTTGAGACTGGACTGGAAATAAATTTATTTTTGGTTTATATTTTGACTCATAATAGAAGCCAAAAATATTTAAGGATAACAAATTCTGCATAGTAAAGGGTAACGATTCATTGTTTTAAAACTAATTGTTTAATAAATTACCAAGAATATTAGTATTTATTTCTCCTTCCTTAAAATCCTAAATTTAACCAAATAGAAAAAATTTGGGGAATAAGGAATTAAAATGTTTAAAAAGTGAACCGTTAACAAATTAAGCCTTGTAAAACACTTAATTCAAATTAAATCAATTTAATTATCTAATCTATCTGAATATTCCAGTTTGCACATAATTTCCTGCGAGGACTGTAACTGCCAGAGTCATTTTAGCAAATTTCCTGGAAAAAATCTAAAAAAATTTCCCTGAAAGACCAAAGTCTCAGAAAGGCTGATTAGGTCTTAACTATTATGATTTGATCTAGGCCTTCAATTTGTTGAGAACATTCTAAGTACTAATTAATTGTTGGTGAACTTATCTATATTCAATAAGTTTAGATAAATGAATTCCACACCTATTAGAAATTTTATGTAAACTTCTTTTTCAATACAACCATGTAAAATTCTATTTACATTTATTGCATTTTATTCTTGCCACTTCATTAGATCAGACTATTCATAAAGAGAATTTACATATATATCAAAACTTTATTTAAATTAATGATTAAGGTATATCTCGATTTGTTAGATTTAAATTTAGAGTCATAATTATTGTCTTGGCTTGTTGCTTTTATGATGAATTAGATGGACAAAAATTATGGTATTGTAGGCCCTAAATATGTGTTCTTATTATTTTCTCCTCTTAATACTTTTATTCTAATTTAAGGATTTATACTATCTAATAATATTAGGCTCTGATCTTGGTGCAAATATATATATATATATAGCTGAGAACTTAAAGTTGTTCTAAAGGATAATTATATTACTACAAATATTATCTAAAATCAATTACTTCTGTATTTTTATGAGGGTTTTATCAATATTTATAATATATCATACTAATCCAATTTAAGTCATCTAAATCTACAACTAATTTTTTAGAGCTGGAAGCCTATTGTAAAAACTAGATGGTCAAATTGGAATTGTTACATCAATTGCTTATTCTAGTGATGGTAAACACTTGTCACTGGTAACTATGATATCTCAATTGGACAAACCTTTTAAAAACAGCTAAATTATCAATAAATTAATATTTATACTTCTTTTTCATTTCTTGTTTTATATGCTTTTCTAATTAAAGGCTCATTTACTTTTGTTATTTCCACTGTGTAGTTTGATTTTTTTTTTGAGAAATTTTATAAAGATAGATGTTGTGAAATTAGGAGAAATATTTTAACTTTCTTAATAATTTTTGAATCAATAATTACTTAAGGGAAATTAGAAATTCTAATAGAAAATAATAATACATCAGAATTCATACTAAAAATCTCTTACTATCATTTTTGATTTATAAAAGACCGTTTACTAGGATTTGATACTTCATTTGGAGAAAATTTAATATAACTGTAATGATAGAGGGAGATTCAATTATCAAAAGAATTAATGATTTTAGAATAATTACCATATATCATTATAACAAACGACATAAAATTTATAAATTAGCTATATTGAAATTATTAATAAAATAATATTTATTTTTGAATTATAAGATTTCGAATTTAAATTGTAAAGAGGATGATTCTCGAAAAATATATAGAAATTATCAAGATTCTTTTTGGATTCATTTAGATCAACATGATAGAGTAATTTAAAGTAAATAAGTGTTTTATTATTTAACATAAGAATTAACTTTTAAGAATAATTTCATTAAACTATTATGATAAACGCTATTTTATAGCCATGATGTATGGCAGAATAAATATTCTTAATCTAAAAGTTCAGAAATAGAAGCTTATTATTCCATACTCCCTGAAAGTTATGATTAGAGTTTACAAATTTTAATGAATTTATATATTTTTCACATAAAAGATCAAATAGTTTATTTTTAATTGTTTATGATATTTTTGGGCATTTATTTCAGTTGGCACACATTAAATAATTAATATATTTACTAATTTTCATTAATAAATCAAGAAATAAACAACCAACCTAAAACATAAAAATAATTACAGTATTATCACAATAAACAGATAAAGAGGAACTATCAAAAAATTAGGCAACAAAAAAAAAGAAAAATGATTTTTGATTTAAGTATGAAATCTCGATATTCAATAACAGGACCAAATCCATATAAATATAAGGTGATAAATATTCATAATAGAAAAAAAGGGCTAAAGAAGCACACATGAATCATAGAAAGATATAACCATTTTAAAAGTCTTAAAATGAGAAAGAAGTGTGTAAAATAAGTCGAAGAAAATATAAATCCAGAAATTAATAAGGATGAAGGATATATCGATCTGATTTATTATTTAGACCCCTACTTATGAAGTATCTCTACTGCTGGAGTAATATGGTAGGGACAGAAGCAAAAATCTTAAAAATGAGGATAGGTATTGGCCCAGGGATGCAAATTTGGGGATGTTTACAAATTTTAGCAATTTTTATATATTTCATAATAATATTGATTTTTTCTAATAAATACTTCTATGACAAAAAAATGATGCATAGAGATCACAACATAAGCCCATAAACTGATTAAATTGTGCAAAATTAAACTTATTCTTTTGTAAAATAAATAATTTTAACCACAATTCAAACAAGAATTTTTCAAAATTTTCTATCGTTTAAACAGTCCTTTATTTTCTTGGATCTTTCATTTTCCCTTAAACAAATTTAATAAATCCATTAGTTTTTGAGTTAATACCATAAATCAAAAAAGTACCTCGCATTATTCATTACTAAGAAAACCTGTAACAAATTTTGAAGTGATTAAAATTGTAATAGTAAAACTGAAATAAACTAGAAATAAATTGATTCTTTATGAATATGTCTGATCTTCTCATCATATTAGATGAAATTGATAGGTCCATAATAATTGATACCATGATGATTTATTTATCTGTGTAATATTAATCTATTCAAGATTTTCTAGTAGTTCCTCTGTGTATATTTCCTAAATCTTGGTACAAAAAACCTCAATTAGTTTTCAACAATTGACTCATTACCAGTATTGGTCTTACTCTGATAATCCTCCTAAGGAATCAAAATCTAGTGAGAGTATTAAGTTGATGTCTATAGTGATAAGTTAATTTTCAAATAAGAAGGTATCGGTCTTCTTTTTAATTCTATCAAGTCATAAAATCCTTCTTAATGGATTTTAGTTTATAATAATTTCATATCAAATCAATTAGACACTAAAATTATGGATTTTTCTAATTTTTCATAAGTTGATCCTTTTTTTTAATAATAGTGAACTTGTCTATTTATGGAATTTAAAAACAGGGAAATAAATTTTGAAATTAATTGGTCATAATAAAGATTGGCAATACATTAGCATCTTCTAGTTGAGATAATCTATCCGTTTATGGAATGTTAAAACAGGATAATAAAAAGCAAAATTAGTTGGTCAATATAGCACAGTTTATACAGTCTGTTTCTCTCCTGATGGTATCACATTAGCATCTTGTAGTGAAGATTAATCTATCCATTTATGGGATGTTAATACAAATAAATAAAAATGCAAATTATCTGGTCATACTGAACCCGTAAATTCAATTTGTTTTTCTCGAGATGGTAATACATTAACATCTGGTAGTGCAGATAACTCTATCCGTTTATGGGATGTTAAGACAGGATAATAAATGGTCAAATTGGATTGCCATTCGAATTCAGTCCAATCAGTCTGTTTCTCTCCTGATGGTACTAAATTAGCATCTGGTAGTTAAGATCAGTCAATATCTTTATTGGATATTACAGTACTAAGTTAGCCTGTTGTAGTAATGAGAATTTGATTCATTTATGGGATATACAATTTGGACAAGAAATATTACCTTCAGAGAACTGTATAAAGAAATTCTAGAATTATTTAAATCAACTTACATTTAAAACAACAATCTTACAGAAAGTGGTATTTTTCACCATTATTAGAATGTCTCTTATATTACCATTCTTCGAATTTCCTAAAATCCAAATATAGAAGCTTAAGGAGCTTTAATCTTGAAAGGTGAATTTTTAAATTATTAAGGAGCAGATTTAAGATAATTATTCAAGTCTAAAGGAAGTTTGACTTTAGAAACCTAGAAAAATTGATTATTATTAAAAAACAAATAAATATTTGCTTAATCATCACCAAAATAAATTTCGCCGCTAACTAGGATATTGGAGCTGTTATTTTTCACAATCCTTTTTATAAATGTGATTATTAAGGATGTTAATCATACAGTCAAGTAAAAATTAATCAAACCCGTTGCTACAGACAAAATAATTTTAAAAAGAAATATTCCTAAAGAATTTTTTCATCTATTAACTATGAAATCCTTTCTGTAAATATACTTGATTAACATATTTCTTACATATAAAATGTCATTCATATTTCTTAATTCTCAAAGAATAATTTTAATATTTCCTATGTAGAATTGCATTAATTAAATATATTTCACATTGGTTATGCTTTAGATTACAGGTGTATTTCGCTAAT
>CAJJDP010000042.1:143964-158200 GCA_905182995.1 Paramecium octaurelia
CCCAACCCCAACCCCAACCCCAAACCCAACCCCAACCCCAAACCCCAACCCCAACCCCAACCCCAAACCCAAACCCAAACCCAAACCAGAACCCAAGCCCTGAGCTAATTGCAATTATATCTGTGGACATCTATAAAGCAACTTCTTACTTATCCATTTAACTTATGAATTTATTCATCCAATCAGTTCAATAATGAGTTCGCATGAATAATAATATATATTAACATTTTTAATACATAATTTCTACTTTATAAGGTTCTGTTCAGAATAACTTATCAAAGAGTTGAATCGCTTCATTTTATTCATTTCTAATGTTAAAGAGATACCTATAATAATATAAAACAAATTAACCTTTTTGATATTAATCTTTATTAAATTTAATCTATTAATCAATCAGCTAATATTAAATCAGATGTAATCCCATTTATTGTTTATAATTCTAATTTAAGAAAATGATCATCTAAAATTTTTTTAAAGTTTAAGAATTCAATATTTTAAAAAAAAAGCAAAATGAGGTGTTAAAAGTAATGAGAATGAAGACTCATTCTTAATCCAAAGAACATGATGAATCAATCTTCCATGTCTCATTTAGGTTTTCAAAAAAAAGAAACTGAAGATTGCCTAGAAATTCTCTAATAATTTCAAAATTGAATGTAACTTGAAATTTGCTACAATTTCAAATGAAAAAAAATGTAAATTCCTTAAAATAAGACTTCTGATTCATATTTTTTTTTCATTAATCATAAATTCTTTTTTGAAATATTTATTATACAAATTTCATGATTTTAACTTATTTTGTCATGACATCAAAAAGATTTAATTTCAATAGTAATTTGTAATTTAACATTTATGTTTTGAATAAACTGATACTAATACTTATGTAAAAATAACAAAAATCTTCTCTTCTATAATGTTTATTTAACAATTCTAATAAAGTGGAATAGGAACTAATTTAAAATTTGTAAACAAAATAGATCTTTAAAACAGAATAATTTATCATCAATACCCAAAATTGAAAAATGATTTAAATAGAGTTTTGAATATGATGTTATTTGAAGTTAATATCATTTTTGTAAGTTTTTAGGATAGAAATAACTTTTCAAAAAATAGTGTAATGAATGGGATACAAAAATAAATGAATCGATATTTTGCATTGGCTGATTTTGAGAAAAATTATTCGAGCATAAGTAAATTGAAAATCTATAGAAATGCAAAATTTTCCAGAGCTGCTTGAAGCACTTAATGGAAATTATTGTCAGAGGACTCAATGACATTGATTTTATCTATTTATTTTAAAGTCTATCATGACTTTATTTGTAACTAGTTACATTTTACTTTAGAACAAGAAATCTCAGATTTTTTAGTTGATTATTGTAGCATAACACACACATAGCAATAATAATCAATTTTATCGCTTTTATATTGCGATTTATCATTCTAAAATCAAACTGCCTTTTTATTTAAATAAATATCTTAAATCTATGCCTTAAGAATTAACGAATTGTCCTTTCAAAATTAATGCTCCTTAGGTTTGAAAATAATTTCCTTAAGAAAGTCTTAAAATAGTGATATTACAGAGAACTAAATATTAGTGAAAATATATACTATTTTCTGGATGCATATGATTTTTCAATATAAGGGGTGTAAATTATGTTAATATATCTTTATAACGATTTTCATAAGGTGTAAGATAATGTCCTACCTTAACATCCCATAAACGAATAGAATTATCATCGCTACAAGATGCTACTGTAGTATTATCAGGTGAGTAACAGACTGACCATACAGTTCTAGTATGACCATCTAATTTGGCTTTTTATTTTCCTGTTTCAACATCCCATAATCGTATAGACTTATCATAACTACCAGATGCTAATGTAGTACCATCAGGGGAGAACATGACTGATCGAACATAATCAGTGTGACCATCAAATTAGGCTTTTTATTATCTTGTCTAAATATCCCATAATTGGATAGACTTATCTAAACTACCAGATGCTAAAGTAGTTCCATCAGAAGAGAAACAAACTGAATAGACAGTGCTAGTATGACCATCTAATTTAGCTTTTTATTATCCTGATTTTACATCCCACAAATAGATCGAGTTGTCATTACTACCAGATGCTAATGTAGTACCATCAGGGGAGAAATTGACTGATAACACTGATTGTTAATGACCATCTAATTAGACTTTTTATCCTGTCTGAACATCCCATAAACAGATTGATTGATCATGACTTCCAGATGCTAATGCAGTGCCATCAGAAGAGAAACAAACTGAATAAACAATACTTGTATGGCCCTCTAATTTGACTTTTTATTATCCTGTCCTAACATTCCATAAAAAAATAGAGCCATCCCAACTACCTGATGCTAATGTAGTATTATCAGGAGAGAAACAGACTGACCATACAGTGCCAGTATGACCATCCAATTTGATTTTTTATTATCCTCTTTCAGCATCCCATAAACAGATAGAGCCATCTTAACTGCCCGATGCTAATGTAGTATTATCAGGGGAGAAACAAACTGTATGTCCATCTAATTTAGGTTAATATTATCTTGTCTTAGTATCCCATAAACGGATAGAGCCATCTAAACTACCCGATGCTAAAGTAGTACCATCAGGTGAGAAACAGAATGATAAAACTGATTCTTAATTACTATCTAGTTTAACTACTTATTATCTTGTCTTAAGATCCCATAAGCGGATAGAGTTATCTTTACTACCTGAGGCTAATGTAGTACCATCAGGAGAGAAACAGACTGATAGAACTTAATTTTAATGACCATCTAATTTGTCTTTGAATTATCCTATTTTAACATCCCATAGATGGATAGAGTTGTCCCAACTACTAAATGCTATTGTATTACAATCAGGAGAGAAGCAGAGTGATCGAAATGAATAAATTAGAACATCTAATTTGCCCGTTTACTATTTTGTCTAAACATCCCATAAACGAATAGAGTTGTCATAACTACCAGATACTATTGTGTTATCATTGGGAGAAAAACGGACTAAAGAAATACAACTTTTATGACCCTCTAATTTGGCTTGTTACTATCCTGTCTTAACATCCCATAGACAGATAGACCTATCTTCACTACCAGATGCTAATGTAGCACCATCATGAGAAAAACAGACTGTTCTAACCTAACGAGTATGACCAATTATTTTCAACATTTATTTCCTAGTTTTAAGGTTCCATAAATACACAAATTTATCATTGCAAAAGGCTAATGTAGTATCATTATTTGAGAAGCAAACTGATTTTATTTCCTCATGTCCCTGTAATACACACTGTATTTTTCCTGTTTTAACATTCCACAAGTGAAATGAATTGCCTTCTCTACTAGATGCTAATTAATGACCATTCTGAGTAAAGCATACTTAATTAACTTAACCACCAAGACCATTCAATTGCATCAACTCATTTATTTTTAAGTTCTTCCATTTACAATTAAATAATGTTGCTTAATTTAAATTCATTCCACTAATAATGACATTGTCAAATTCAGATCCACTTAAGTCACATCTAGCTAAATTTGCTCCTACCAGTGAAGTATCTCTAATTCGAATATTTTCAAAAGATTGTGTTTTTATATTAACTTTCATCTAAATTAACATATGAAGAGAATTTGATCCACACTAAATGTATTTCTCATCAAATGCAGTAAGATGAACTAAAAATTTTAGAAATTCTATAATTTTATTATCCCACGATATTTTTATGATCAACTCCTTTTTAATTTCTTCATAATCTTCTATGGAGTAATCTTGTTTATTAAATTAATGATTCTTAATTGTTTTGAGAACATCTATTGCTCTTATCATGTCTTTCTTTTCAGCATTGAGCAACTATTCTTCATCAAGATGAGATGAATTTTCTAAGTCTTAACCTTCTCTTTCTACTTACCATTGATTTTGAACTTATGAAAGAAATTCTTGACAGTCAAATATTTTTTATCTTTTCAACATTTTAATTAGGAGAGGGAAGATTACTTCATCAACATTTTTAGACAAAGCCAAAACCTAATACACCTCTTCAACCTACTCTTAATCGCACTTCATTTTTCTTTTTTTAAATAAAGCTGAATTTATATTATTTTATTATATGTTTTAGACTCTAAACCCAAAAGTACATTGTATATTTTATAAGAAAGAAAATCGAAATTTAATAAAGATAAGATGTTGACTAAAATTATAATATTGACAACTCACATAAATTTGTATATAGCACAATTCTTGATGAATATAGAATAAAATACAAAGCAAATTATTAACAACACAACCACATAATCATCAAAATTTCTAGGTTAAAACATCAAACCAAAGTTCTACTGCATAGGGGATTGAACTTCGATAACATCTATTTGTTACTTTCAAGAATTTTTTCATATTCCATATTTTATATAATGCTTCTGAGCGAGATAATGATTTTCATTTCAATAAACAAAACAAAATAATCTATTCTTTTACTTCAGGGCAATCAGCTACCTCTAGTGAAAAGCAGCATATTAATAAACCTTATAAAGGCAGATAAAGAATATCAATAATGAATGTTTACTTTTTATATCTATTGTTCTTAATGTTTGTAATTGAAATTTATATATATATATTCTCTAGGTTTTTTTTCACCATCATTCCATTATTATTATGTTCAATAGGACACTTAGGGTCTCTTTGACTTTTATCTAACCCAGATTGCAATTTAAATATATAAAAAGATAATGAAATATTTGTTGGGAGTAAATTAACAATGATTAAGGTAGAACAACAATTAAAAGATTAAATCTCTAATAAATATAAAAATAATAGTTAGTTTTTTAGATGTATTTAGAATTAAATATTCATTTTTAATTAATGATTTTAACTCATCCATAACTTTAAGGCTTTTAAAATAAATAGTGCAATAAAGAACCGTAATGTAGTTTTAAATAACGCTTCTTATGATAAACAGTATACAAATAAACTTAAATTAAATGGTGGCTACAAGAAATTCTACTATGGTATTCAAGGAATAATGAGTAATGTTTCTAATTATAATGAATTTAATAGCCATCATTCAGACATGTTAGACTCAAGAATTTTTCTACCTCGCCAAGAATATTTATGAGGATAAATTTAGAGCTAGAAAAGTAAACCTATGAAAATAAATAAAGATAATGAAAAAATAAAATAAGGATAATCTAACATTAGTTTTAAACTATAGCATTTATAAAGAATTTTAGAAAATTCAAATTCAATAATATTTAAAAATTATTTTAAGACTGGAAAATATTTTAGAGGCTTCAACACATTTTAATAGAATGGGAATTTGTGTTATTTAAAATATGAGATAAGTAAATCTAAAAACCCAAAGAAGCTCCTTATACAATATGAATACTTTCTGTCTCAAAAGATATGTAGCTCAAAGTCTTTATTAATAGGCAAAACTCTACGAAAAAAAATAGAGGTATTACCCACTGCCTAAAGTATGGAAAAGTTATATTTTATCATTTGGTTGATAACCCTAAAATAACAATTGAAAATAAAATGAAATACCGTTCTAATTTCTATTATTATGGAGATGCATCTATGAATTATTATGTTCATTGTTTTACTTCCTTATTTTTTACAAATTTTGAGCCAACCAACTCCCATTGCGTAGTAAATGTGATTGTGCAATTGTTTTTTTATTTTTTAAAATTCGACACAACATAGGAAGTTTAAAAATGTTTGTTCTCATTTTATCGTAGAATTTATAATTTGAACAAATTAAGATTTTACATTGCAATTTGGACTTGATAGTTTAAATACTATAATGTGGTTAGAGATTATTAAAATTGTTCGAAATACTCATAAATTTAAAATATAATTGCTTTTATTAATTTAAAATAATAATAACCTGCTAGATTTAATAATTATTTAAGTATGTCTTAGAAATTTATAGAATTTTTAAAAGTATTTATTCCTAAATTATAATTAAATTAACTAATAATAATTAAATATATATTTCTAATATTACTAATCAAACTTTAAATTTTATTTCTATTAGTGTTTCTATAGATTGAATCTAATTGAATAAGGTTTATGTAATTGTTATTCTGTCAACTAAAAAATTAATGTTTAATTCTTTATAGGAAGACTCAATCAATTAAAATTTCGGAAAATAAGTAACTGCATCAATTTAACCATGACAATAATGTGAGAATGAGTAATATTTGTTACTGGTTGAACAACTCTAACATTTTAGAAATTGACTAACAATTGTCTTTGTTTTAACGCATTTCATGTAAATTTTGAAACTTAAAGGTGAACTGTTTTCTCAAGTAATAATTATGTTGACGATAAGTATGATTAATTTAATTCACTGATTTCAACATATATAGAAGGTTTTTATGATACTTCCATGTCAAGAGATTAAGATATTCTTAAAGTTAGACACCAAAAGGCCTTAAATTCAGTTGTAAAATGATAAGCTACCCAACTACTTAGGTGATAATTCACAACGTAGGTTCCATACCCTAAATATTTGAGAAACTATACATGTCTCAACTGTGTAAGATAAAGGAACTGATGTACGAACACATTTTTGTCTGAAACTTGTACTTAATTGTATTCCATTATAAGCTAAAAATAACCATCTATTTGAGAGCCCAGTTAGAGTTCCACTATCATAATCACTTGTATGCTTGAGTATTAATGTGTCTTAGAATGCTTCTTAAATCCCTAATATAATTTAATATCCAATTTGGTTTAAATTAGCAAATTTTCCAGCCACTTTAGTGATGCCCACTGATACCTAAGTTGTAGTAATTGAAGTTATCTATATATTATTTGATTATTACTGATAATTTAAAATCAACGTTTCCTGTCACTCCCATACTTATAAAAGATAATATTCCATAATTAGCATTTGGATTGAAGTGATCAAAAGTCTTATCATCTACATTCACCATATTAAAATTATTTATAACTTATATTCTGCTGTCATCGATTGCATACCAATTATACTTAATGGTCCATAAGGTAGTACTTGTTAAACATTCAATACGCAATTCAAAATCTAGAGTATATATATATAAAGTTTTTACTGTTCTTTTTAATATTTTGAGTCTGAATTCTAAAATCTGCTCCCTGATACATATCAAGGTGTTAAAGTTCCAATATAACTTAAGGAATATTATCAAACATCCCATGAAATGAAATAGTCTAAGTTTCTATACGTCCATTCGCACATGATGAACTAATTCCAGGAAAATATCCAGAATCATAGGTTAGTTAACCCAACACTGATTTTATAATATAAAGCCAAGTAAAATATATCATATGTTATAATTATTAATAATTCTTTCCAAAAATCTTTTAGAATTATGAATCCTGAATTAGTTTAAATTTAATATAATTTTTGTATACACTCCTTTGATTTGGCCTTTTTCTTTCAACTTCTTCCTATTCATTTATTTTCCTCTACTCTACCTTAATTTATAATGCTTTCTACTTTTGTTCTATATATTTAATTTTATTTTCTTTCAGTATCAGATAACCTTGAGTGATATATATTTATCTCAAAAAATTTTTGATATTTGAATATTGTGTTTATGTTTCTGGATTCATCAATTCAATTAAGAATTGTCTAGTGATGATGATTTTTTTTAATTTAGCAGCAGTTTAAATTTATAGAAGCAGAAATTAATATTTATAATATTATAACAGTTAATATTAATAATTAGTTATTTAAAATGATTTTAGAGAATTTCATGCATAATTTAATCCTAAAAGCATCTTTATTACTACACTTTTTCCAACTCAGTAAATAATAAGTAAAAATTTGCTTAAAATATGATGTCGAAATATTATAGAATTTTAGCTGATAAAATTTGAAAGAATTTCGATTATTGTAATGACAGACATATGGGACTAAGATTTTTCTGAAATCAATTAGCTAAAATTTTTTGTTATTTCCAAAGATGGGAATTGGAAACACAATAAATGTAATTTTGGGATTTGAAATGAAAAGGAGATGTTATAAAATTTTGCTGGCTTGCAAATATATCTAAAAACACTTTTTTGCTGTTACTTAAATATTCTTTAAAATTGCGGGTGGACTTGGTATTTTTGGTTTTCATAATTAAAATGATAAATTAATAATCGAGAAGATAGAAACTAGATTATAATCACTTGAGTATTCATAAATGAGAAAGACGAATTTAATTTCACAAAGGACTTGATATTAGACAGCATGATAAATAATATCTTACTAAACTGAGTCTTACTGAATACTAGAATGAAACTTTGAAAATGTCTCATTCAAATGATTATTCTTAACATTTGGTTAATATATTACTTATTTGAAATATGACTGATCATATTGTTTTCAAAAAAATTCTTTGGATATTGATGTCTTTGTAAAATAATGACTGCACATTTTTCTTCGGATATATATTTGGCGAACTTTCACATTTCTTTATTTTACACATGTTTTCTATAATATTCAAATGATAATTATCCAAATCCAAAAATTCACAACGTTATCTTTTATCTTAAGTTGCCAGAAGATCAATATCAATACGTATTTTATTCCATTATATCCAAGACTTGTAATTACTAGATTAAATTGTAAAATAAGGTAAGTAATAAGTTTTACCTTTACCTTCTATCTGAAAAGCAACTTCCACATTTATTGTCTCTCTATTTATATAAAATACACATTATTTTGGTTTTATTTGTTTTTAAAGGAAAAGAGCTTATTTATCTTATCATCCAGGAGTCAAGCCGAATGTAGCAGTGCATGAGGCCATAAAGGTAATGGGAGTGTAAGGCCAAAATTTATTCTTTCAACATTAAATAGTATTGATTTTCAACCGAAGCATTTGCACAGGTGTTATCATCATATGATGTGCCACTCCCCTTACTATTGGTCACACAGACGACTTAAATTCCACTTCCATAATTTGATCTTTAACGCAACCTTTCCCTGTTTGGTAGTGTATTTTACCCTTTTTTTGAATAATTAATCGCTGATAAGTTCAATCTGATTACTACTATCGTAATATTATTCTTTCATCAAAAGAGTACAATACTTGATTAAACTTTAATGCAATAGTTTCAACAATTTAATCTTCGGAGTTAACTTCAAATTCTATAACCCCCCTTCTTCTTTGAATGCACGCATAGAATTATATTATCATATTTTAGTCAAAATGTCAATCAAGGGCAATCAGTATCCTCAATTTGAAGATTAGGTTCATCTAATATGTTTCAGTAACAATGCCTGTTTATAATTTTCATAAGGAATCATTTTCTAGGTCTGATTCTTTGGATATTTGCTGTGACTGCATAATATTTTCACATCATCATATACAAATGGTGCTCAAGAATATAAATCTTACGTTTTAATGCACTTCTGCTATAAACTAATCACAGAAATCAGAGATGTATTTAAGAATCTGTCTCTGTCACTGCTAATACTTTTATGTTTAATTACAATTTGTTACAGCAAGCATTTGTTTACATTTACAGGTTGTTTTAATTGTCACTCTTTCGTGACTTGTAAGTAACTAAAGATGTTATCTATAATCTTGATTTATTCATGAAGTAATAGTTATTCGCTTCAATATCATTTATACTTTTCATTATTAAAATATTCTCAAATAAGTCTACCATCCAGTTTTGATTTGGTCTCATGGATATTCATTTCAAGATAGTACTGACTTCTTATACGTCATATTAGCTAAAATAGAAATGATTTCTTCTTCAACTATTATTGATTAATATTTGGTTTAAGATGATCAAAGAGGCAAACTGATATCGGTTTTACAAGCTGTATTCATACTTTTTATATTTTAGATTGGAAATATTTTGCCAAATATCATAATGAGTTCAAAATAAAGTCAAATGTGTCAATTACCATTCTTTTCGACGCATGCTTAAAAGATTTGTAGACTTATGAAAATATTACTCCAAAAAAGAATAATAATAATTATCATTGCATTATATAATAGAAAAAAAACAAATAAGTTTTGTTGCCTTAATTGCTTAAATTTAAAAAAGATAGGTAACTAGATATATAGTTATGAATAAGCAATAAGGTAAAATATTCCTTGTATATAATTTAGATTTCAAGGAAATGGTTGGCCAAATCATATATCAATGAGTTTTAGAGCGCTCTATCACACAGGTATACATTTTTAAATTCCAATTTTGAAAAAGAGTTTAGTCTATCTGTGCTATGTTAAGATCAAGAAAATAAAGAAAAGTTACTTCTTATTTGATTTTTTTGAAGTGAAAAAACAATTGCTTGGTCTGGTAGTTGGGTTGGCAGCCATGATAATGAAATTATTTTCAATGTAGTGTAATCCTCCCTGAGTCCATGATGTTAGAATTGGCATCTTGCTGGTTATAGAATATTTCATCGTACAGAATTAGAACAATTACTAAATTCTCTTATTTTAAGAAACAATTAAATAACAATTACCTAAAGAGTTTATGAATCCTAATTTAAATAATTCAGATCTAGTTTTCAAATTAAAAAACTGTTCGAATTAAATTTTACATTTCAAATATTAAGTGATAGAGATGCAGCTGAAGGATAGAAGATTTGCAAGAAAAGAGGAAAATTTCATACGGCTGCTCTTAAAGTGGCAGGATTATGAAGGAGGTGGTCATAACTGGTGTTGTAATATAGGTATACAATAGATTCTTTTCCAAAGAACTCAGACTATACACAATTTTTCTCTTCTGATATCAAAAACTATTAATTATATCAAGAGTCAATCCCATAGACCTTGCGTAGTCAAATCAAGATTTAGAAAATTAATCAATAAAGAAGTTCTGAATCAAACCACTGATAATGAATAATATTTGAGTATTTTGAATGATAAATAACAAAATATTAGATAATGGTCTACGAAAATGGATTAGTACAGATAATATATCAAACACCTCATTTACTTTTTATCTTCGTAATATTTACACAAACCTATTATTAGTTTCTTCAGTTACATGTTAGCTACATTTACGATTTCTTTTAAGTTTAGAAATATTTTTTTCTTTATCAATACTGATTATTCCACTTCTATAACAAAAAATTTGTATTATTATTATTTTCAATTAATTTAAATTTTTGGTGAATATTCATTCTATTCATGAAATAAAATCAAAACAACTTTGTTTCACTTAAAAATATTATAATAAATGATTTATTGGTTCTCATTATTGAGATTTTGCACTCATTCATATTTTCAATTTGAAAAAAATTGTTTGAGATAATTTTTGCTTTTTATTTAAACAACCAAAACCAAAAACCCAGGGTTTTGATGGGTGTTCTATATTTTTTTAGATATGATATTCTATATTAATTCCAGGTATTATTAAACTATTATATAACTTGAATTATTTCATGGAAAGTTCAAGATGATTAAAATGGCTCAAGGTTTCGATAATTAATAATTCTCATTTTTCTTTAATAGCCGTTCAAAGAAAAATCTTAAAAATTTAACCTTATAAGTTATTTTAACAATGGGAGATGAGAGGAAGGAACTGTTAATTAAAGAGAAATTTAAAGGCCTGTTTTAATATTTTGAGGAATATTGGAGCATCTGCTAGGAACAGAATTAATGCTGAACAACAATTATCATCAATAGCTGTACAAAACTTACTGGATGGTTACCAAGTTGATAATCCACCAATCCAGTTATTAGCAATAATATCACATTTCATATTCTATTATATAAGGAATTGAATTAAACTATAACAATATGCTTCAGTATTGAGCTCACCTTATGCAAGAAATTTATAAATATTAAAGTTTTTTCAAGAGAGTATAGAAAATTTATAGGGCTGGTAATTTGAATTAAAATCACTTTAATTCTTAAAATAAATATCTTCAATAAAATTTCTTCCTAAAAAAGAAGAACGGATAATAATATTTATATAAAATCAGATTTCCATTCCCTAGTCATCAACTCAAAAGGATCAAAGACAATGAGGATTAGAGAAATAATTGCTTATAAATGTCTATAATTTATACAAATAAAATGAAAAAGATCTCAAAAACAAAAAATAAAACACAAGTTTTACAACTAACTAAGCCAATCTAACATTGGTCGGTCATCTATTTTCAGTAATTTGAACATAACATTCCACTTAAGTTTGCCGAAAAGAATAAATCGAATATCATTTATCATTTAAAATAAATTCTCAATATTTATACTAGGTAGGTATTGGATTGATTTAACAAAAAAGTAAATATTATATAAAATCAAACATTTTGAAGGTGCTAAATTATTCAATTATAAGCATTCCTTTTGTTACATTTGTAGAAGTAAAATTATTTCCTAGATGCGAGTTAAAATAATGATTAGAATATTTAATAAATTAAAAAAAATTTAGATTGTGCAGGGATGAAAGTAAATATATGGCCAGTTATACTCTTAATATTGGCTTTTCCTATTTATCTTTAAAAAGTGTGGACACCATCTGGAATTATTCAAATATCTCCGTTTTCTAAGTTTAAAATAGAACTAATCATTTTGGACGTTAGCCATTTATGTATACATGTTATAATTCAACCTGATTTTAAAGATTTAACGAGAGTGAGTATAGAAGTAAAATTTGATTTCAAAATAAGAAAAATTCCTAAAATGCTGAAAGAAGGGTGTTTTTGGCAAATCAAAACTAATTAATTTTACGAAAGATTAACAAAAAAGAAGATGGAATCTGAGAAAATTGAATAGGACATGATTAAGAGAAATTTCCATCTTCAAAAGAACATATCTTTTTTTTTGACGCAAACTGAGAATGATCAGCAAAACTGAAAAAATATTAAGTATCGAATTTAACAACTATTAGTATAAAAACAAATCTTGTGCAAATGAAGGCGTTTTATTTCAAAAATACTAATTGAAAAATAATTTAAGGTGTGATTTACAGAGGGATTAAAATAATTATTGAATTTTTGATTCAAAATATAAAGTTATATTCTGATTAGGCTTCTTAATAGTTTGTTCTTATGAATTAAATCAATATTTAATAAACAATTGAAGAAGAATAATAATTTGAGTAATAGAAAAGTAAATTCGCAATTAAAGCCTCTAATAAACAAATATCCAAGAAGTTCCATCTAAATAAAATAAAAATTGAAATATTCCAAAAGAATGAGAATAATTATTTTTATAAACGTTAAAAAAAATGGTGATTTTTGGTAAGACAATATATTGAAATATATCTTAAATATTGAAAAAAAAAAAAAAATAANAAAACTTACTGGATGGTTACCAAGTTGATAATCCACCAATCCAGTTATTAGCAATAATATCACATTTCATATTCTATTATATAAGGAATTGAATTAAACTATAACAATATGCTTCAGTATTGAGCTCACCTTATGCAAGAAATTTATAAATATTAAAGTTTTTTCAAGAGAGTATAGAAAATTTATAGGGCTGGTAATTTGAATTAAAATCACTTTAATTCTTAAAATAAATATCTTCAATAAAATTTCTTCCTAAAAAAGAAGAACGGATAATAATATTTATATAAAATCAGATTTCCATTCCCTAGTCATCAACTCAAAAGGATCAAAGACAATGAGGATTAGAGAAATAATTGCTTATAAATGTCTATAATTTATACAAATAAAATGAAAAAGATCTCAAAAACAAAAAATAAAACACAAGTTTTACAACTAACTAAGCCAATCTAACATTGGTCGGTCATCTATTTTCAGTAATTTGAACATAACATTCCACTTAAGTTTGCCGAAAAGAATAAATCGAATATCATTTATCATTTAAAATAAATTCTCAATATTTATACTAGGTAGGTATTGGATTGATTTAACAAAAAAGTAAATATTAATGTTCATTTTTGGAATAAATAAGTATGTGAGATTTGAAAAGAATAATAAATGAAAATTTAGGAATCGAAGTAAACTCAGTTGAGATCAATGATTTAAAATGAGGAATTTGAATATTAAATACTATCTTATCTAAATATCAGAACTTATAAACTTTAATAAAACCGATTTATTTGATCATCATATTTGGCTTTTAGGTTTGCACATAAGAGATGTAATATTCTTATTAATTGGCATTTATATTACAATAACAAATAGAATTCCACATCCGTTTTTTCAAATAGCAGATGCTAATTGAAACTTACAAAATTATTTGGCTCAAGTTTTTAAAAAGTTATGGATGAATTTAGTGTACTGAGGAATTGAACAATCATTCGAATAGGATGAGATTA